>MJUU01042187.1:566-14919 GCA_002080025.1 Modiolus philippinarum | reverse complement strand
AAAAATGCATGGGTGTTCCGCGGAACACATGTGTCGCCTGCACTATATATATAAAGAATTCCTGTTTTGTTTTATAATGACAAAGTCCAATGATAATCAGAAATAATCAAAATTAATGATAAACTAAATGCATGGTGCACATCTGCATTGAAGTTTGGTTGGAAAGTACCAAGTGGTCTATGAGGAGTTGCAGATAATGGAGGTATACCCTATGACCCAAATAAGCTAAAATGACAAAGTCGAAAAATAGCTTAAAAATCTGGAAAAACAGAAATAAAGAAAAACAAAATACATGGTGCACATCTACAATATATATTGAAGCATTCCTGCAAGTTTTATTGGAAAGTACTGAGCAGTCTAGGAGGAGTTGCGGATAAGGAGGTATACCCTATGACGCCAATAAGCTAAAATGACAAAGTCGAAAAATAGGTTAAAAATCTGGAAAAACAGAAATAAAGAAAAACAAAATACATGGTGCACATCTACAATATATACTGAAGCATTCCTGCATGTTTCGTTGCAAAGTACCAAGCAGTCTAGGAGGAGTTGCGGATAATGGAGGTATACCCTATGACGCCAATAAGCTAAAATGACAAAGTCTAAAAATAGCTTAAAAATCTGGAAAAACAGAAATAAAGAAAAACAAAATACATGGTGCACATCTACAATATATACTGAAGCATTCCTGAAAGTTTCGTTGGAAAGTACCAAGGCCTTTAGGAGGAGATGCGGATAATGTAAAAATTTTTGAGCCATACAGACAGACAGACAGACAGACGGACGGACAGACACACGGACGGACAGACGCAAGACGACGGATAGTGATCCCTATGTGTGGATCCTGCACTAGGTGCAGGCGACACAATAAATACGGATACGACAGTCCGCGCCTAACTCTTTCCGAATTTATGATTGCACGAAAACTTCCTGATGGGAAATAACTTCAATTTTTGCGGCGTTTGAGTTGGTTTTTCATCAAATACTTCATAAAAGGTTCTGATAAAGTAAATAAAAACTCTGCTAGTTGATAAACTATGATAATACCGATTTACAGTTTCAAAATAACTATGGTCTTGCCGCTGATCTCTACTTAAACTTTGTCAGTCAAAAATGGCCATAAAAACTAGGGTCGGTCGTTTTATTTCTTTTCTTTTTTTTTTTGACTTTTTGAGTGAAAGAAAAGTCTAGGGTCGGCAGGAAAAAATAGGGTCGGTCGGGTGACCGGAACCACACCTATTTTTTTATTTGGCCTAATTGGAAATTACTTGATTGAGTTAATTGTTAATTGAGATTGCAAAATTTTAGATGTTATTTATTTCTCAAATGAAAAAAAAAAAAACAACGCCAAAAACCTAATGAACAAAATGCAGAACAAATCCCAGTTGTCAGGAGAACAAATGTTAAACATACTTCAGGAAATGTGAAGTCTGTAGAAATGCCTGAAATATGATCAGTAGGATTGTTGCAGCTATCAAAATAGTGCTGCTTGAATTTTAAACAAGGTTTGCATTTCAGCTTTGGCAATGTACTTTTTCATTGTACATGTATATTGTATATATAATGACAAATAAGCCATATTTTTAATATGATATTTTTTTTTACATAATTGATCAAAGATTTATAGTTTTGTAATTATTATACCCCATGCAAGTAAGTTGCCTCAGGTTTATAGTTTTTTACTGGTCTTTCTGTCTGTCCATTCATATGTCATCATTTGTTCTAGTCCTAGTTTTAGATAGGAAATTTTTTATTTGCAGTTTGAATGCATATATCAAAGACGTGCATGTTATTTTGATGAGAATGTCATATTTTGTTATACCCCAGCTTGAAAAGTGGGGGATATATACATGTAGTGATGGGGGTGTCTGTCCTTCTGTCCGTCAGTAACACCTGAGGGTACCCATCTTTAATCTGCAACTCCTCCTGAACCACTGAATAGATTTTCATGAAACTTTTAACACTGTCTTTATGACATAATGTAGAAGTGCAACTCCTACCGTATAGCGGGTTATTTTGACGGGTGTAAAATTTGGCGGTTTTAAAGGGAAAATGTATACGAAAAATTTTGGCGGTTTCTATTTTCGCGATTACGAAAAATACATAATAAATTATTTTCCTTGTTAATAAAAAATAGTGAGTTTCGGTTTATAATAAATGTTAAATAAAATATTAAAGAAAAGAATGATAATTATCCTTTGATTTTAATTATTTTTAATTGCCATTAATTAATTACATGTAATTTTTATTAGTGCCTGCATTTTCAGTAATTTTAAATATTTGTCACCTACATAGCTTGGCCTGAATACAAACTCTACATATGCACAATACATAGATATCCAAGCCGTCATTTTAAATATTAATTTCCAAAGGGAATAATTAAAAAAATGATATAAATTTCATAGACTTGTTTAAATATATAAACTGAAGAATGAAATTTGGCGGAATTTATTTTGGCGATTTAAGCTGGACTGCTAAAATACGCCAAAATTACCACCCCGCTAAAATAACCCGCTATACGGTATTTCAGAATTTGATTTGATTGATTTTTGTGGTTTCCCATAGCAAAACATGGACTCCGCCATTACATTACAAGGGGGTACCCCTCTCTTATCCGCTACTCCTCCTAAACCACTGAATGGATTTTCATGAAACTTTATTACAGTCTTTATGACATAATGTAGATGTGCACTTTCTATTTCAGAATTTGATTTGATTGATTTTTGGGGTTTCCCATAGCGAAACATAGACTCGGCCATTACATTACAAGGGGTACCCATCTCTTATCCACTACTGCACCTGAACTACGGAACAGATTTTCATGAAACTTTAAGTCAGTCTTTGTGACATAATGTGGATTGCACCTCCTATTTTACAGTTTGATTTGATTAATTTTGAATTTCAGGAATCAAATGGAGGTGTGGGGGTATTTATTCTAGTTTTATTTATTTCCATACATAAATGCATTACAATTAACAACAATATTACATTTTTTCAGGCTAAAGGTGTGTTATCAGAAGACAAGAAATTAATGCCACCACCACCAGCTCTGGTAGGTAGAAAAATCTGTGTTAGCTCTATTACATGTATATCATTTACGTAGGCTTTAGATATTCAAAGAGAAAATCAGTCTGGTACAAGTGTGTACAATTTATTGATTGTTAGAGACTGAAATTTGCATACTGATAAAATTTCATGGGGATGAATGACATTCGAAATAATACATCACCGATTAAAAAAAGTTTTATCATTAAAATGTCAGATTGCCAAATACAAAGATGTGGCAAAGTATTATGGTTGAACTGAAAATCAAAGAAAATGATTCTTTCTTTGAATAGCCCTGAAGTGGATTGCAGGATAAATGATTATTTCCTAAAGATCAGGCCGTTTGATGTTAAACAAAAAAATGTAATTTTTTTGTTGGAGATGTTGAAAGAAGTTTTAAATTAAGAAAAAATTCTTGACAGCTGAAAATGCATGTTTATTTTACATTGTTTTCTTTCATTATAGGGTGGAATTTCGAGTAAATCTCCAGCTTCAGCTTCCCAGGCATCTAGTGCTGCAGGACTTGTGGCATCATATGGTGGTGATAGTGATTCTGATGGAGAAGATGATTCTCAAGGTGGTGGTGTTGATGAAAGTAAACTGACAGACTGGACAAAATTAGCCTGTTTACTATGCAAACGTCAATTTCAAACAAAGGAAATCTTAGTCAAACATCAACAGATGTCTGGTTTACACAAAGTAAGTTAGTAGACTACACTGGATCAGTTTTCGTTTGTGAAACTGTATGATGGGGTTTTATTTGCATGAATTAAATGGAAATAGTAATGAATATTTTGTATGAATTCAAATGTTACAAAATTTAAGGTAGCACAAAATAAAATGCAACAGATTTTCTTTGGCTATTGAGTGTTATTGATCTTATATGTAAACTGGCATGTTCTGATAATTTTCCAAACTTCAGAAGGAAAAAAAAAACAGTCCCTCCTCCCTTATCCTACACACACACTTGCCTATTTTTATGTTTTGCCCACGAATGTGGAAGGGGCATATAGTGTTACCCTTGTCTGTCCTTCCGTCCGTCCGTACATCTGGTTAAGTTTTGCGTTAAGGTACATTTCTCGGAAACTGTAAGATACAGAACAATTATAGTAGGCCGGTAGGTAGATCTTTGATAGTACTACAGAGTTCACTAGACAGTTTGACTCTTTGACCTACATTTCATGGTTGAGTGACTCTAAGTTTTTTCCATGTAAGTCCATTTCTCAACAACTACACTTTATAAGACAATGATGTCTCATCGAATTAATTGCCTTGATGAGTACTACCCAAATCATTGACAGTTAGGTGGCTTTGACCTACATTTTACGCTTCAGTGACTTTGGTTAAGTTTTGCGTTAAGGTCCATTTCTCAACTACTACACATTATAAGACAATGATGTTTCATCAAATTAATTGTCTTGATGAGTACTACACAAATCATTGACAATTAGGTGGCTTTGACCTATATTTTACGATGCCTTGATGAATACTACCCAAGTCATTCACAATTAAGTGACTTTGACCTTCAGTTTATGCTTCAGTGACTTTAGTTAACTTTTGCATTTCAGGCTGTTTCTCGATGACTAAGTTTTGTAGCATCATGATATTTCACTGTAACATTCATCTATAGGCAAACTACCTGTTTCACCAAGCATTGGGTATCCATGACCTATATTTTATGCTTGAATTACTTTGTTAAACTTTTGGGTTTAGGTCCACTTCTTAGCAACTACACACAATATTTCATCACTCATCACTGACAGGGGATTTATTTTATGTTATTTGACTTAGGTTATCTATTGCGATAAATTTATTGGCAGGGCATCCGTGTCTTACAGACACAATCTCTAGTTCATAACAATTCCAAACTGTCAATATCAAACAGACAATTTCATGTGCAATCTAAAAAGTGAAAATTCTGAAAATTATTCAAATAAAAAATTTAAGTTAGAAAATTTACTTCAAAGCAGTGGATATCAACCAGAAATAGTTGGTTACAAAATCGTAAGATGTTCAAACTTAGTACATATGAAGAGTTGATCTTTTATTATGGGGAAAATTTACCTTTATTTTCTAAGAGATTAGCAAATAATATTGCATTATTATTTTCTTTTATTTCAGGAGAATTTAGAAAAATTGTATAAATCAAAGGGAATTGGTCAATCAGGAAGTGATGCTGAGAAATTACAGGTAAAATTGTCTGCCTTTTTAATCCTTTGCCAAATTTCTCTCAATATGGAGCCATTAAATCATAAAGTTTAGGATTCACAAAAATTCAGATATTTATACCCCACACAACGAAGTTGCGGAGGGTATATAGTTTTTGACTGGTCCGTCAGTCCGTCCGTCAGTCTGTCCGTCATCAAGTGGGTACACTATATGTCCGGATAACTCCTACAGCTTTTAAGCTAGGAAGTTTTTTTGCAGGTTGATTGTGCACATATTAAAGATGTGCATACTACTTGGATTTTGATTTTTGATNTTTTATTTTTACCTCATGTTTAATATTTTGATTTTGCAATCATTGAATGGAAAAAGACTTATACAAATTACATGAAATCCATCCATGTACTTGTATAATGCAGTATACATTTCACTAACGGTGCCCTTTTACTAATTTAGTACAGAGACAGAGCAAAAGAAAGAAGAGAAAAGTATGGAATACCTCCACCACCGGAACCAAAGAACAGACGACGTGATGAAGAACCAGTAGTGTAAGTATAAAAATAGGGGTCATCTGAGAGCTGATATTGATCAAGGGATGATATCTGGAATGATATTGAAAAGTTTGTCGTAATCTTCCAATTAGAAGTACAGTGAAACCTGTCTGAACTGAACCCCTCTGGGACTGAATTTTTGTTCGGTTTAGACAGGTGATCTGTTTACACAGGTTCAAAATATAGAGAAATTGATAGAAAGGGTCTTCATATTATGTTTGGTTTAGACAGGGTTTTGGTTTTGTCAGTGTTCGGTTTAGACAGATTTCACTGTAATATCATACCCAAGCTAATTTAAACCTGGATTTAGGGAATTTTCAGATGGAAAGTGTTTCCGACATACAACTCTTGATATATATAACACAATGTCTTTTAAGTTGGTATGGAAGAACTCGGTCCATTCTTGTCCATTACTATCTCTTACTGTCTTATGAAAAGCTTTGGGTTATATCAGATTGACAGAAAAATACGTGTTAAGGGTTTTTAGAAATATGTGTAAAATATCTCTTTGCACCCTTGAAAAATGGACGGTGTAGTTTACAGTGACATAACATTTTCTTGTAGACTTAAAAAAACTAGATATTGAAGGTCATTAGATGAAAGCTGCATGCCAAATTTTCAGTCCTCTATCACTTTGATGCCAATTTGTTTCATTAATCAAATTATCAACTAATGTGACTCTGAAAGTTTTCTTGAAGTAAAAAAAATGTTGTTAGACTGGGAATAACTTAGATGTTTTTATAAATGTATTTGGACATTTTCATTACAGATTTGAAGAGCCAACAAGAACTGGTATTGGTGGTGAAAACATTGGAAACAGGTTACTTCAGAAAATGGGATGGTCAGCAGGCCAAGGTTTAGGAAAGAAAGGACAGGGCATTGTGGATCCTATTACAGTATGTTTATATTAAAATTTAACAGAATTATACTTTTTTATGCCAACGCCGCTAGGCAGTCGGGGGCATTAAGGTTTACCCTGATCCGTACTACCGTCCATATATCTGTACGTCCGTACATTTGGTTTCCCTATGATAAATTGAGTATCCTACATCGGATCAAAATCAAACTTGGTCACATGCTTACTAATCACCCAAGACAGTACCTTATTGATTTCCGGGTTGGTACCTCCAAGGTCAAGGTCACAATTGCTACAAATAGACTGAAATTTCAATAAAATTTTGGTTTCCGTATGATAATTTGAGTATCGTACATGGGATCAAAATCAAAATCAAACTTTGTCACATGCTTACTAATCACCCAAGACTTCCTGGTTGGTACCTCCTAGGTCAAGGTCACAGTTGCTAAAAATAGACTTAAATTTAATAAAATTTTGGTTTCCGGATGATAACTTTAGTATCCTACATCAGATCAAAATCAAACTTGGTCACATGTTTACTAATCACCCAAGACAGAACCCTATCGATTTCCGGGAAGGTACCTCCAAGGTCAAGGTCACAGTTTCCTCAAATAGAATAAAAAAATAAAAGTTTGGTTTCCGGATGATAACTTGAGTATTCTGCATTGGATAAAAAAAAAACTTGGTCACATGCTTACTTATCACCCAGGACAGAACCCTATTGATTTCTGGGTTTTTTTACCCCAAGGTCAAGGTCACATTTGCTAAAAAGAGACTAAATTTCAATAAAATTTGGGTGTCCGGTTCCTTCATCGAATCAAAACCAAACTTAGTCACATGCTTACTTATCACCCAAGACAGAACCCTATTGATTTCCGGGATGGTACCCCTAAGGTCAAGGTCACGGTTGCTTAAAATAGATTAAAATTTTAATAAAATTTTGATTTCCGGATGATAACTTCGGTATCCTGCATTGAATCAAAACCAAACTTGGTCACATGCTTACTTATCACCCAAAACAGAACCCTATCATTTTCAGGGTTGGTACCCCCAAGGTCACGGTTGCTAAAAATAGACTAAAATGTCTGTACGTCCATCTTTTTTGGGTTTACGGATGATAACTTGAGTATCCTGTATCGGAGCAAAACCAAACTTGGTCACATGCTTAATTATCACCCAAGATAGAACCCTAGCGATACCCAGGTTAGTACGCTTAAGGTCAAGGTCACAGATGCTAAAAATAGATTATTATTATATATAAGATTGTTTCTCAGATTATTTGTTGGAACTCTGCATTATATCAAAACCAAACCAGTTCCAATACCTATTTATCACAGAAGACAGATTTTATTATATATATATATATATATATATATATATATATATTTATTTATTTTTTTATTTTAGATAGATATGCCTTTAATGATTTGGGGGTTTCGTTCGATTTCAAGGAGGTGGGGGCATCCGTGTGGGACACATTCTTCCATTTTTTCAAAACAAATTGGAAAATACATGAACAGAGAGATTTCTAAAGATTCTGTAATTGCAAGAAATTTGAGTTGGGCAGTTGTTCAATTTTGCCAATTTCTGTCTCCAACAACTGCATGTTTTTCTTTGACAATTTTTAATGAACTGCAAATATTTATTGAGACCAATTACATAAAGATCTTTGATTTTGCAGTGATCTTCAAAATTTAGGTATTTATGAACTTTACAATTTTCTTGACATGTAAAAGGATAACAAAGCTAATTTGAAATATTTTAAGCATTCATGAATTTAGATACTGTATTTGCAAAATTCTGTCAATTTCTTTCAGGCACAAAGAAGAAATGCTACTGCTGGTTTAGGAATGAGAGGGTCTAGCAACGTTGCTGCAGGTGGAGACTCATACAAAGAAGCTGCCAAGAAAAATATATTTGCACGTTACCAGGAAACAGACTGATAACTTTATCCAAATATTTTTTCTGCAAAGATACAAGAATAAACCGGTTAAAATATAAGAGCACATATGTTCGACTTTTGTGATATATACATTTCATGTGATTATTAACAGTTCAATCTATTGAATACCACAGTGGTTGGGCTTTTCAAGTGGAATCTAGTGAATATAAGACAAGTGTTAACATTTTTATATCAAATATGCATAATGTATACATGTACATGTATAATACATGTATCTGTTAAATTTTAGAATTTCTAAGTTTTATTATCTCACTTATTCTAAGAAAAGAGTGAAGAGTTCAAGACCGGATAGACAAATTTGTAAATATGTGTAAATTTGTAACAGAGTGGCAGATGTTATAAAATCTAGACATTTCATATTGTAAATTGATGTCAGATACTTGTAGATATTTATTTACCATATGTAATATAACACATGTATCATAATGTAAATTTATGCTGAAACAAACCATTATCACGTGAAGTAAATGTAAACATGTATTTTGTTGTTTATTTTAAAAAATCTTGCATTTTCTTGGCATTCTGACATTATAAGAGAGGTATGGCCACTTTCTTTTGAGATTAATCCCTTCATTTTAGACCAGTTGTATTTGGTTTTCTTTTATATGTTTTTTTCTCAAACGGTCACCTGTTAATCATGCAACTGTCACAACCTTGCTGATTCTTGAGTTTGCAGAAATTTTACCAGAGGAGGGAATGAATTTGAGTGATATGGAGTAATATGTCAATCAAACAATTTTATCAAATTCTTCAGTATGACATCTAAAAGTACAGAATTCTTAAAGCAAGGTTGCCCTTCATACTGGTTTCAACAGCATTCTTTTGGTCTTTTTTATGCCCCTAGATCGAGGATCAGGGGCGGGGGCATATTGTGTTAGTCCTGTCTGTGTGTCTGTCAGATAAACAGATACATTTAACAATTTAAACCATTTCAATAAACAAGAGGCCCAAAGGGGCTTTATCTGTGTTAGAATAAAGGGGTTGAATTGAGTGTTTTTATGGTAATAAACTTTTGAACTATGTAAAATTTTAATACTTGGCAACTGTATAGGTCTTGTCAATATGCCAAAAAATTAGGTCAAAGGTCAAGGTCAAAGAGGTAAAAAGGGGTAAAATTGGGTATTTTCATATATATTTTTTTGTAGAATCTTGGGGCATATGTAATGTTTCACAAGCACATCTTGTGCAAAGTTATTTTAATTGGACAAGAAATGCAATGAAAAGGGTAACCTGTAGATGAGCACCAGATAATGACACCAGACACAAATTACAAATAGCAACTTTGAGCATAAAAATATGTGATCTGAGTTTAGCTCTGAAATGATAAATTATTCTGCGAAAATCTTGAAATGGCCAAGATGGGCAGTACCGTATTTTACGGCTTAAAAGTCGATAGGGCGTATAGGTCAAAGGGCCCATTTTTGGGGAAAATTTAGGATCCGTTCTCAGATAGGTTGAGGGCGCCGTATAGGTCGACAGCCGACGATTTCTTGAAAGTAAGTATTGGTAAGTATAAGCTCTGTCCACTGTTTAAATTGTTTATAATTTATGTTGTACTAGCTGATTTCAATGATTATTATTATTAATACAATCATTTTTTTTTTTTTGGTTATGAAAATAAAAAATTTAAATAAAGCGAGGTTCATAAATTGTCATTTCCTTTTCAAAACATTTATAATATTGTTCAGCCTTGGGAATCTCAATTAAACTGTTGTCAAACTCATTATAGATTGTCAGTTTACTGGTGTAATTATTTAATTACTGATTAATGTTTGTCCATGGAAGCCATAAAGATGTCAACAAGCTGTGTTGATGGCTTGACATGTCCAGGTGTTATTCACTAATTAGGTCCAATTTTATCTACAAGCTACAATCCATTTCATTGACACAAATATTTAATTTCCCATAAAATGATTGAAGTAATAAAATTATGACAGAACACGTTAATTTCCTGACTGCCAGAATTTTCCTCCCCATGTGTTTACCTGTACGCATGTGCAAACATTAAGTGTAAGAGTTATTGTTCTTTGTACAGATGTACAAGTACGATAAGCAAATCCTTGTATCAGTTAAGTCAATAAGGATGGATAATTGATGTCCCTAATTGTTAAATATTAATCAATTGCTTTGAATACTGCAGAAACTTTCTTCAAAAATAAAAATATTCAGTCAGAAATGCAACCCTGAAGAACCGTAACTGATTCATAGTTGTTCCGACTTTCATCGTAATTATCTGCTTTGCGAGTATGCAAAAACAACATTAACTGTATTTTATTGTTATATTGAGATTTGAAATGATTTAATAGCAATATCAGGAACAAAATACCAGGTCATAGAATCTTCTGGCATACCAATCAATCGTCTGTACTAATTTTTTCAGGAGAGAAAATTTTGATTTGATATCCGATAGGTCGAAACGGCAGAAAGGTCGAGCCCATGATTTTTTGGAAAAAAAATATCGACCTCTAGGCCGTAAAATACCGTAATTCACCCTACTATGGGCATATCTGCTGATAGGGAATCATTTTACAAAATGCATGACTTTTAATAGAGGCCTGTGATGTGGAGAAACCATAATATGACACTTTACTAACAAGATTGTGTTAAGGTTTCTACCTTAGTGGAGAGTGCTGGAGATGACAAAAGCAATGCTGCTCTAAAACTGATAATTAGTTCACTTATGCTTAGCATGCATCATTAACAATTTTTTTCAGAAGTAGAGTTAATGTATCAAAATATTTTTATGCCCCCACGAGGAAAAGTCAGGGGCATATTGTTTTACCCTTGTCCATCCTTCCGTTTGTCTGTCTGTCTGTACAAATGGAAAACACAACTGTTCATGTTTTTTAGAAAGTTTTCAAACAAATTCTAACTACTTCAAAGGAATCTTACTTACAATAAGTAGATGTTCACACACATATCTTTTGGAATTTTCAAAATGGCCACAGTTGCCATGGAAACTTGAAAAAAGGTGGGAAAATTCAAAGTACCTCAAATTTGATGAAACTTTACAAGAAAGATGTCTAGCACCCATAGAAATGATTTTGGGTCTCAGAATTTTCAAAATGGCTGCTGTGGCCATGGAAACTGGAAAAGGCAGGAAAATATGAAGTGCCTCAAAATGGATGAAACTTTACAGGAAGATTGCCTAGCACCCATAGAATTGATTTTCAGGCTCAGAACTTCCCTTGTATATATTTTGGAAAAAGGGGAGGTCCATACTTGTACTGTGTCAACACACACTTAAATTTGCACTTGCCATATTGATTCAGGGTTCAATGAGCGGGGGCATAATTGGTTGCCATTCGGCAACAGCTCTAGTTTTGTTGAACACTTTTTATGCCCCCGTGAATCGGAAGATTTGGGGGCATACAGTTTTTGGTCTGTTTGTCCACTAAAAACTTTAACATTGGGTATATCTTTTGAATGGTAAGTGATAGGGCTCTCATATTTTGCATGTGTATTCCTTGTGGCAAGACCTTTCAAACGATGCCAACATTTTGGACCTCGTGACCTTGACCTTGACATGTGATGGACTTTTTGAAAAAAATATTTAACTTAACATTTGGTATATCTTTTAAATGGTAAGTGATATGGCTTTCATATTTTGTATGTACATTCCTTGTGGCAAGACCTTTTAATTGGTACCAGAATAGTTGACCTTGTGACCTTGACCTTAGCCTGTGAACAACTGCATAAAAACTTTAACATTGAGCATATCTTTTGAATGGTAATTGATAGGGCTTTCATAGTTTGCATGTGTATTCCTTGTGGAGAGACCTTTCTAACCATACCAAAATTTTGGACCTCGTGACCTTGACATGTGATGAACTCTTCGAAAAAAAATAATAAACTTTAACATTGGGTATATCTTTTGAATGGTAAGTGATATGGCTTTCATATTTTGCATGTACATTCCTTGTGGCAAGACCTTTTTATTGGTACCAGAAAAGTTGACCTTGTGACCCTGACCTTGGCCTATGAACAACTGCAAAAAAACTTTTAACATTGAGCATATCTTTTGAATGGTAAGTGATAGGGCTTTCATAGTTTGCATGTGTACTCCTTGTGGAGAGGCCTTTCAGTTGGTACCAGAATATTTGACCTTGTGACCTTGACCTTGGCATGTGACTGTCCGGTAAAATTTCACCAGAAAAATGAAATTATATTTTGTTTTATTTTATATATATAGATATTAAACTCATTTATGACGAAATGTTTTTTGATATCTATAGAATTTTTTTTTTTGTAAAAAAGATTTTTTAAATCGTTCAGCATATTTTCTTCATTTATTCACTTTCGTTTTACAGGTATTTATATATGTATTATATATATCAATGATGAGGGATGTTACTAAAAATATCTATTATTTCATTTCTTCTCTTCTGTGTATTTATCCACTTTTGGGGAACCAGTATTGATGATCCCTGGTGTAATCAAAGTACTGATAACACTATGGACAGAACACAATGAGTTGACTATAAATGTTCCAAATGGGGGGGGGGTGTTAATAATGCTTGGATAATGATTGGAGGGGTTCATTTGGGTGACTTCTGTGTTTGCATCCAATTGCAATCATCATTTGATGTGATTAAACTTTTCAGTTGATACAAGAATTTATTTCTACAAATTATTTTGTCAGAAGGACATTCATTGTTCAAAGTTGCTAAATGTTTCTTCTTTAATTACTTCTATTCAGGTGCATAAGTGTTTCACAAAACACATCTTGTTGATTTTCACAATAGGTCTTGTCTACCTGTGAATTTATCTTGTGGCAAGCAATTGTCAATTGGCATTTAATATTCCAATCTTGGTGTAGAACTAATGTCAGATAGCTAATTATATAGCGTTTCGCCAGTTGAATAGATCTTGAGTCTGATATATAGAATAGGTGGATTTGACCTACATTCCATGCATGAGTGACCTGGGTTAAAGTTTTTGTAAGAGTCCCAATAAGGGATACTACAACGTGTAGAGGAATTATATTTTGTATGTAGATGCGTCTTGTAAAGACACGAAACTTCAGGTAAAAATTTAGTGACTTGGGTTAAAGTTTTTGTAAGAGTCCAGATCTGGGATGCTACAACTCGTACAGGATTTATATTTTGTATGTAGATGCATCTCATGAAGTTATGAAGCTCCATATAAAAATTACGTCACTTTGACCTACATTTCATTCATGAGTGACTTAGGTTAAAGTTTGTGTTACAGTCTGGATACTACAACTTGTAGAAGATCAATCTTTCATCAATAGATGCATATGCTATAGGTATGAGGATCCTGATTGAAATAAGGTCACTACATTTCTTGCATGACTGGCTCAGATTCAATTAACAAGCCAGATCTTGAATGGTACAACTTTGTGGAGTGCTTATAGTTCTAGACAAACATTCAATTATCGGACAAGGGCATTACCTGTCATTTCGGACTGCCCCTTCTCTTGTTAGCTCACCTGACCCGAAGGGTCAATGTCGGCTATTGCTATCATTTGGCGTCCGTCTTTCCGTCCGTCCATCGTCTTAACTTTTCACATTTTCTTCTCCTCTGAAACCACTGAAGCAAATTCAACCAAACTTTGCGGGAATGATGTACTAAAGGTCTTGTACAAAGATTGCTCATTTTGTTCCGATTTGATTAAAAAAAAAACATGGCCGCCAGCGCAGAACTTAGGTTTAACATTGGACCCTATGGGAAAAATCACATTTTCATCTTCTCCTCTGAAACCACGGAAGCAAATTCAACCAAACTTTACAGGAATAATGTACTAAAGGTCCT
>MJUU01042185.1:0-18711 GCA_002080025.1 Modiolus philippinarum | reverse complement strand
ACCATAAATATAAAAGATAGGGCACCTTTTCTCAATTTTATATTATTATAGTTTTAGCAATGCTAAAACTTGATAGAATTTAACCATAAATATAAAAGATAGGGCACCATTTCTTAATTTTATGTTATACCAGTGTCCGATATTAAAACTTGATAGAATTTAATGATAAATATAAAAGATAGGGCACTTTTTCTCAATTTTATTTTATACCGGTGTCCGCAATATTAAAACTTGATAGAATTTAACCATAAATATAAAAGATAGGGCATGTTTTCTCTATTTTATATTATACCGGTGTCCGCAATACTATAACTTGATAGAATTTAATTATAAATATAAAAGATGGGGCACTTTTTCTCTATTTTATATTATACCGGTGTCTGCAATACTAAAACTTGATAGAATTTAACCATAAATATAAAAGATAGGGCACCTTTTCTCAATTTTATATTATTACAGTTTTCGCAATGCTAAAACTTGATAAAATTAAACCATAAATATAAAAGATAGGGCACCTTTTCTCAATTTTATATTATACCGGTGTCCGCAATATTAAAACTTGATAGAATTTAACCATAAATATAAAAGATAGGGCACTTTTTCTCTATTTTATATTATGGTTCTATTTTATATTATACCGGTGTCTGCAATACTAAAACCAGAGACACATAGATATCTATATGTCTCTTCTAAAACGTCATATAATTTAACCATTAATATAAAGGAAGGGGCAGTTTTAAATAAAGGTTTGCGTTCCTAAAAAATAAATGTTTTTGTGACAAAAAATCGCCAGACGTGATACTTGATCTGATAATATTTTTATTTTCTTCTTGTAAAATCGGCGGTTGTAAAAAAGGTATATTTCGAGTTGAAAAAAAATAAATAAACAACGATGTTTTGCAAAAAATGGTAAACCTATCTATAAAATGCGGAATTTAAATGAAACGAGTAAACGCACGCTACACGATACACGCAATGAACGTTACACGATACACGATACACGATGAGCGCACACGATTTACACGATGAACGTAAACGATCTACACGATGAACGCACACGATTCACGCGATGAACGCTATTTTGGGGATGTTGAACGTTTCCATCGCTGTATCTCCCTCTTGCTTAGTTGATTTTAGCTTTCCTATTTAGTTCCTTTTGGTAATTTGTTCTCTCTCAGTTTTTACACATATTTCGGTTTATGGATTTCCAAATGTTTTGATTTGATCTGCGCTGATGAGACATAGGTTGTCGAAATGCGCATATGAAGAGTCTAAACTATGCAGATCCTAAATGCACAGTAACCTCGGTATTTTGTTATTTCCAACACTGGAATTAGGCATAAAAACTAGATCAAATAAAGATATTTATTCATCTGAAAAGACTGACAGTTAAAAATCGTCTTTTAGCAATTTTTTGCAGGAGGGAGGGTACATTTTTTGTACTACCAGATCATAAAAATGGAATAAAGTAGTCACACTTGTCTTCATTCTAATGGATATTAAATTAGCTTTAATTTGGTACCAAATTTCAGTACATCTAACTTATCTACAGAAAATTATGGAGATTAAAAAAAAGACATTTTTTGCGTGATATACTATACAAGTGGCAGTATACTGTCTAGGCGTGCAAGTTATATTCGTGTTAACATGTTCTATTTTGAAAAGAAGATATTATAGGACTGAAAATGTCGGTCTGGATCATGAATTGGGCGAGGGGTGCACGGAAAATGATTTAAGGTAGATCGACACTAATACACGGCGCATTCGATTGGCGCATTTGTGTAACATGAATCGGATGCGGAATTGACTTGATTTTCAAGCCGGAATAATCCTGTATTTGCCTATTCCTTGTGACGTCAGAATAGATTGACATACACTTTCCCGCCAATTAGCTCCCTTTACCCGTAAATATTGTCTATTACGTAAACTATATCAAATAACTTTCTTAATCGAACGGTGACATGTAGATTTTTTCAGCGTAACAGATAGCTTAAGTATATATCTCTAAAATATCAAAAAATAAAAAAAATCTGTCTGATATTTATTTTATATGAAAGATAAACAATAAGCACGTTCTCACAGTTCGCTATATATTCTTTGTAAATATTGCTGAAAAATACTGAATTTGGCCTGATTTTCAAAGCTTGATTACAGGAAAAGATGATCGGTGACATATCATTTTTATTTTATTTTCGGAACATATAGGTAAAGACCTACAAAATATCTGAAAAGAAAAAAATTCTGTCTGATATTTTTATTAGGATCGAACTACCTTAAGCCAATTGACTACAGGAAGAGGTTAAAATATTGCATCTCTTAAGTCCACAGTTTGTGTCAAACGTTTAAAAATTAAAGATCAGGCACGCTTAAACGATATCACATCCGTATTTTAAGGTTTATTTCATTTAAATAGGAAATCTACAAGTTCATGGCAATTCTAGAAAACTGAAAATTCCAATTTTGAACACATTTTTGAATAGAACGATCAATTATAGTTCGCTTACACAATGCCCATCCATGACCAGAAATCCATGGATGTAACATTGATCGACATTTAGTAAAGAATTCCGCTCAAACCGTAGCTAGGGGCCGTCTTGAACTTAGTATGAGGTATGAGCAAAGCTCAATGTTGAAGGTCTCATGGTGTCTTCAAGATGAAGAACAATAATAAAAGTGTTGTTCCTTTGCTTATTTTTAACCATGTAATTGTAGAGACTTTGTCTCATGTGCATTTATTCTATACCCCCATTGTTTAATAGAGATTGGAGTTTGTCTCGCCTGTAGTATGGAGTTTGTAAAAAGATTCCCCATGCGAGAGATGTATGCTCTCTATATATTTCAGTTACGGTGTGCTTGTTTGTGAGAAATTTCTCTTACGGATATACTATCATACTTTCAAGTCTTGGCATTTATTTTTGTAACTTCGAAATGTAATCCTGACCACCTGTTTAAAGTTCCCACATCTCATAATTTTATAATGCCAAGTTCTCTTACAATTGACTTGATAAGTTCCATGTGTTTTTGCATATGTTGTAATCGTCCACTAGTTTCAGACACTAGTGTTTTTGTCGGGCAACGGATGACAGTGATTGTAAGAGCACTTTGCCAAATTAATTCATGTTTGTTGACGACCCCGCATCCATGACCAGAAAAAAGACATGAATCTAGCATTGATCGACATTTAGCAAAGAATTCCGCGCAAACCGTTGCTAGGGGCCGTCTCTAACTTACTTGGCGGTATGAGCAAAGCTAATTGTTCAAGGCCTCATGGTGACTTCAAGATGAAGAACAACAATAAAAACTTTGATTGTTCCTTTGCTTGTTTTTAACCATATAATTGTGGAGACTCATGTGCCATGTGCATTTACCCCATGCCATCCTTCCATTTTTCATTATATCCCCACGAACGAAGTTCAGGGAGGTATATAGGAATCACTCTGTCCGTCTGTCCGTCTGTCTGTCTGTGATAGCAAACAATTTTTCGTAACAGATTTCTCAGTAACTACCCATCACTGCAACTTGAAATTTTGTGTGCAAGTTTATGATGTCCTATACCGCAAGTAGAGATTTCAGGATTGCCGGATATCTACCTCCTGTTTACTGACTTAGTTAATTTTCGAGATCCTGGTCAGTCGTTGAAACTTTTCGTAACAGTTTTCTCAGTGACTACTCATCACTGCAACTTGAAATTTTGTATGAAAGTTTATAATGATGTCCTATACCGCAAGTAGCGATTTCAGGATTGCAGCACATCAACTTCCTGTTTACGGACTTAGTTAATTTTCGAGATCTTTTGTCAATTGTTGAAACTTTTCGTAACAGTTTTCTCAGTAACTACTCATCACTGCAACTTGACAATTTGTATGCAAGTTTAGAAGGATGTCCTATACCGCTAGTTGAGATTTCAAGATTGCTAGACATCTACTTCCTTTTTAACAACTTAGTTAATTTTCGAGATTTTTGAGCAAATTTCACAATTTTTTTAGTACACAATGCAATTGTGCAATTACAACTTTTTTGTGACAAGTTATATCGGGAATCTTTTACTTCAATGGAGAGTGGGGGTATCATTGTGTGGCCCTCCAGACCACAGTACCTCTAGTTGTACTTAAAAGTCATTCTGTATGTCATTTATAGGGAAATCTAAGGCAGAATTTGAATAAAACATATTTAAGCATTTAAACATTTTCCTTAAATTTTCAGGGGGAGGGGTGCTTATTTCGACATTTGCGAGCATAACAGCAGATTGAAACAAAATATTTTGACCCAATTTGTTGCTTAAACATCATAAAACGGTATAGCATAGACAATTAAAAGATACATATTCAGATTTTTACAATCCTAACATTAGAAAGTCGTCATACTAAAAATCCCGAAAATTCCCAGTTTTTTTAAAAAAAAATGACACATGTAATAAAATTATGTAGACTTATAATTTTTCAACCTTGTGTCACAACTGATCAGTTTGGTACAACAACTACCTCAAACTACCGAATCTGTATATCTAAAAGGAATTATAAGCCAAAACCTTCGACATTTTCAAGATTTTTTGCGGGGGGGTATCATTTTTATATCCCAAACTTAGATTCATTGTAAAGATTATCAATTAAGCTTTCAATTTATACCAAAGTTTTGTACATTTCATCCATTAACTAAAATACTAAAAGATAAAACTTTAGTGAAAACGAAAATATAAGAATTTTAAGTGGTGTACTATAAAAGTATTCTGTCTTTGGCTGCAGGTTGTGTTGATGTTAACATGTTTTATTCTGAAGGGGGACATAGGAGGACTGAAAAAAAATGGGTCTACATGGGAAGTGGGGGTGCATGGAAAGTGATTTAAGCCCATGGCCTAGAATGGGTAGTGATTTAAGCCCATGGCCTACAATGGGTGCACTAAAATTCTGTGAATTCAAATGTTTTTTTTTAAAGCCGATTTGTAAATTGACGAATTTAAGATAATAAAGCTTGCAAATGTATGTATGTATAATAAGTTTCTGAATGCAAATTGGACATTCGTAATGCAAATATTTCATGAGATGCTTATAAGAAGTATATTTGTTGAGAAGAGAACTTGTTAAAATGACAAAACTAAGAAAAAACTCGAACACTAGTAGAACTTGAATTCATCTGCTAAGTTTAGGATAGATAAGGCTTGTAAGGGATATGGGGTATTTGAGACTGGAATATGGGATATTTGAAGAAAAAAACTTAGTGATATCTGATATTTTGAAGTTGGGATATACGATATTTTGATAATTATTGCTATATCTTCAACTTTCAAAGGGATATCTTAGCCCAGACATACTGGGATATGTGATATTTGATATTGGAACCCCCTAGATAAGCCTCATAGTTGTAGTCCGGTACAAAGTAGAAAGATTTTCCAACATAATATAACGTTTTCCACTTCTTGCATGCCTATATCATATATTTGCTGTCTGAAATTTGAACTCTTTTTATTACATAATCCTGGAAATATCCTTATCTACAAGATATCAAATTGTAACAAAACAGATTATGCAAAATGCATTGCAGGAAATATTTTCTCCGTGACAACTTTGTTTTTGTTGCTCCCTTATTAAACTATGTGGTATTTTTCTTCTGAATATTCTTCGAATTTCCTTATACATTTGTAGATAAGTTAAGATATTGTATATGTATTTACTACCGTATAGCGTTTTTTGCGGGGGTATTATTTTCGCCGCGGTGTTAAAATCGCAAAAATATAAACGCAAAAAATTGGTCAATTTCCGACTCTGAGAAAAAGAGGTCTGAGCGTTTATGTACAAACAGGTGTGCCATACATGTTTTTTCTTAATAGAGAATTGTTGTTTCGAGCATAACTTGTTTAGAAAGTGTGATGCGTATTTATTTGTGATCAAACAGGGTTAAAATAGTACAAGTCAATATAAAGAAAAACAATTCTGGAGCAGATACTGGAATAGCTGAAATTGTTGTTCCCGTTGCCTTTAAGCCATATGAGCTGTATTTTTTTTTCATTTTTTTTTTGTTCCAGAAGAATTCATCATTTCAAGTTATAGTATGCAGAAATAAAGCAGTTTCTAGTCTAATACCTCGAGGAAGCATATAAAAAACTTCACAATTAATGAAAATGTAACATTTATTAATTGATTGCTGGCCAAAAAAGAATGTATTTTCGGGATAATTCGTGTGTATGCGACATCAGATCAGATCTTCCCGATACATGCGTAAAGGCATTGTTTATACTGACAACATGTCATGGTCTCATAAAATCACGTGCGATGAGCAACTATAAATTTTTGTTTACATTGGCAAAATAATAAAATTCAACCCATGTTATTATTTCAAGGATGTTCTAATTATTCTAACCACGGGAGGGCTTTTGAAATCTCAATGATCGATTTAAAAATAACTCCAAGTGTACATTGCACTGGTCACGAATTCGACCGATTTTACCTCCGGTCTTTATTACGTAAGCATTCGTTATAGACTGGCTCCCTTTAACAGGTTGAGAATAATCCCAATTGGGATAGCTTATCCCAATTGGGATAAGTTGGTATATCCCAATTGGGATAAGTTGGTATATCCCAATTGGGATAAGTGACTAGTTATTCGTAAATTTCATTTTACAGGTTAATGGTTTAATGGCACATCATCATCCATGAAAATTATAAACCTATACGGTTAGAGCTTTCAGACAGTATAATTCTGTTGTCATAAGAATGTTGCTGATCGATTTATAACAGTCACTTTGATGTAGGGATTACTTAAACTTTAAAGAGTTAACAATTATTTTCTGCTGCTTTCTCCAAAGAAAATTCTATGCTTATCCGTAAAAAACATTTTGTGATAGTTTAAGCAAGATAGTTTTTGGCTATTAAATATATGAAGTAATGAGGAAAAGTCATATAAACATGGGTTTTGATTTCTTCCAGAGTTCCCTCCCTTTGACCATGTGAAAAATATGCCTTGAATTTAGTGTTTTAGCCAAAGTGTTTGAAACTACAATATATTTGAATTTTTTTTTTAAATCTAAACTTCAGCACTATTTCAATACATTTTAACACATCTCCGGCTTCTTTTGTTCTCATCATTAAACCATTTAGCACAGTGATCAATTTGAAATTTGAGAAAATTAAATGTATATTTTTAAGGTTGTTAAAATTGCCCTGCTCGTGAAATGCAGCATCATTTAGAAGTCTACAATATGTCATTTAATTACTTAAGTCATGGAGTTGATCATGCTTTGTGTTTCATTACGCGCCATTTAAATATGCAAAAATAATCCATGAAAAACTAACCATTATCCTAATTGGGATATGACCATATTATTCCAATTGGGGTTATTCCCAACCTGTTTAAATCAGAACCCACTCGGCATATGGTAAACTGTTAACAACGCCGGAGACGAGACCGAACGTGAAAATTTTTTTACGCATTTTTCCCGGATTTGTTTTTTTAACTCCACACCTTGGAGCAAAAAGTCGGAAAAGTTGTGTGTAAAACGACAACCGCATCACAAATGTCCGGTGTAGACACATATTACCCAGCCGAAGCTTGCCGATTGGTGGTACGTTTGTTTATGTTGACAATATCTACAGTTTCTCGAACATTAATCGTCCGCCATGATTGTTCAAAATCGTATTCAAAATTAATTTAACAATCGAAATTATGACGTATTCTCGGCGTTTTTATGCCTAAGAGGGTATTTGATATTATTTTCTACTTTACTTTAAACTTTTTATTGTTCAAAAGAATAACAATAGGATGAGACACAAGTTATACAACTTAGAGTTGTCTTCTACTATAAATATAAATAGTCAGAACAAATAAATTTACATCATATTAAATTTTTGAATAATGAAGACAAAGGTGGTATGTAAAAAGTCGATAAATATATTCAATCGAGTTGTACTTGTAAACAATTGTTGACCAGTCGAGCACACCTGGGTGAAAGTTACATGTGGCTATGATTTATCAATAGGTCAATTATTGAGTTGGCTGGAATAAGTGTTTTATAATTTCTGTATAGTGACCAATATCCCTCGGAATTTTTAAAATCTGAGATTTCAGTAAGTATATTTTATTATTTATTCAGAATATTTGTTTTATTCATCGACTTTTTACATAATTACAGTTTTCGGGTCAAAAGGTGCGATCACAAGGTTTTCCCGACAAGGTTTACTTATCTCTGGAAATATTAGGGTAGTATAGAATAGCCATCTCAAGTGCTGAAGCGGCCAGTATTTTTGATAAATTTTTGTACCGATAAAAATATAGATTTATTAGTTTCTATACAGAGTTGATCATTCCCAAATAACAAAATGTCAATAGTGATTGCAAGGCCCTCTAAATCTAATTGATACAGTTCTTGCAACATAATATTTCAAGCTAGGGTAAATTTTTCGCAAATGTAGTATAAAATGCTCGCAATTTTCGTTTAAGTAACCATAAGAACATGAACTGTTATCTGTTAAATTAGATCTGAATAGATCGCCATTAAAAGAACTACAGTTGTTTCTTAGTCTCGTATGCAATACACTAAAACATCGGTCTCGAAATTATAATAATATATTGGTGGTTTTTTCATAAGAAAATAAATTTGTTGTAGTCTCGATATAAATAATGAGCAAGAAGGTAACGAACGCAAGTTAAAATCCAAAGAATTCCATAGCTTAATTGAGGCCGGAAAAAATTACTGCTGATAGATCGTTAATCTATGAGTATTTTGAGAAAAATCATATCTGTTTCTCAAATTAACCGGATTGCCTTCGGCTATCTTAGACGGAAGAAGTTCTTGTAAATAGTCAGGTGCTATACCATTCACACTTTTATAAAAAAAGGGTTAATTTCCGTACCTCTCTTCTGGTTTTTAACTTTTCCAACCAAGATTCCAGATAAATTGAATCAATGCTTGAAAAAGAAGGAAGACCCGATATTATACGGACAGCTTCAATTTGGACCTTCTTTAGTCTAGTTGAATTATTACTTCCACAATTACCCCAGACTTCTGAAACATACTCTAAAATAGGTCTTATAAAAATAAGATAATTTTTTTCTAAGTATTTCCTATCAAGTTTGTATTTTAGTTTCCTTAAAACATTTAATTGTTTTGAAGCCGTTTCTATTAATTTGTCAATGTGCTTCGCCCATTTACAATCGTTACTAAAAACAACCCCCAAGTCTTTATGCACTGCGACAGGATTTTGAAGCCGTTTCTATTAATTTGTCAATGTGCTTCGCCCATTTACAATCGTTACTAAAAACAACCCCCAAGTGTTTATGCACTGCGACAGGATAAATAACAGTTTGTCCAAAATTGAAAACTAAATTTGTTCCAAAACCCCTGGCATCAAATACCATTATGTCAGTTTTACTAGAATTAAACTTTAGTAACCAGTTATTAAACCATTTCCGTAAATGGTCAAGGTCACTGTTTACTAAATATCTCAAAGAACTATTTTCATTTGAAGAATGACCAATAGAAGTATCATCTTCAAAAAGCGTAGTACCTAACTCCTTCATTTCGTCTGTAATGTCATTTATAAAAATTACGAACAGTAAGGGGCCTAAAACAGATCCTTGAGGTACATGAGCATTTACATTACCAACATCTGATAAAGCATCTTTCACTGCAACTCTTTGTTGTATGTTTGAGAGGTAACTTTTTAGCCAGCAAAGATAGTACGTTTTTTCCGTCAAGGGAATGCAGTATTCTGTGGTACAGTTCGATTAATTGATGACTAGTTGAGTACCCTGGAAAACACCTGACTGATACTTGTATAAAAGATTATTTTCACATAAATGGTTATATATGTGTTTATAAATAATTTTTTCAAAAAGTTTTCCAACGCATGATAGTAACGAGATAGGCCTGTAGTTTGAAGGCAAAGACTTGTCTCCAGATTTATATATAGGTATAATGTTCGAAATTTTCCAATCGATAGGAAATATTTTTCTCTTAGTGATCTATGCACAAAGGTTTAGATATTTCTTTTTTGACCGAGACTTACATTTTATTACTAATAGTATCTGGACCGACAGCTTTGTTTGTATTCAGAGTACATATAATATCTAGCACTTCCTCTTCAGTAACATGAATTTCATTTAAACTTGCTGTGGTTCTCTCTTGAAAATCTGGCAACTCAACATCTGCATCATTTATACTTGAGATTGAACAAAAGTATGTGTTGAGTACGTTTGATTTGTCAAGAGGACTGTAAACTAAGTTTAAATTATCTATCAAGTCACAAAGAGGCGGCAAATCATTGGTTGTACTGTCATTTTAATAGCATATGTATTGTTTTCCGATACATTTTATTATTTACTGTTTTAAAATTATCCAAATTCTCATTAATATTTTCATAAAAACGTTGCTTTGCTTCTTTTTTCATGTTATTCACTTTATTTCTTTGAGTTTTAAAGTTTTTCTCTGATGTGACAGTTTTTTTCGTGAGGAAATTTTTCCATAATCTATCACAGATACGGACTGCTCGTCTTAAATCTGAATCAAACCAGGCTTTATCGTCATAACGAATAACTACCTCCCTTGACGGAATACACAACTTAACAATATCTAAAAACTTTTTAGTAAGATTTAGACCCGCAGAATCTACATTATTCTCAGATTCTATTATAGTTTCTTAATCAGTTTCAATTATCACCTGTTTCATATGAGTGTTATCCCCCCTTTTATAGTCCCAAACATTTCGAACATACGTTTTTTTATTTGAATAACCACAGTTTCTACTGACATATGTCCCATCGTGATCACTTATATCTCTGTTTACATGAAGTGTATCGCTGTCAATTACAGGTATAGAATCAGTGATCAGTATTGGATCAAGTAAAGACGTATTACAATGTACCTGTATGAGGGTCAAAACGGGTGGGTTTTTTTATTATATTTGCTAGACCATTAATCACCAAAATATCCCTTAAAAACTGAGGAAGGTCTCCCATGAAGTTTTTGTTTATGTCTCCTAAACATATAATATTATTATTCTCGTCATGGGCCTGCTTAAGCATCTGTTAAAAAAACTGCCAATTTTAGATGTGAGACTGTCTCTCAGATCGATAATTAATATTAATTAGTATAGTTTGTAGTTTGTTTTTCAACTCAAACCACATACTTTCGATATTTTCATATTCTAAGCCAGGTCTTCTTTTTATATGAACACAACTTCTATGGTAAAGAATTAATCCTCCCCCATTTGAGTCCCTGTCCCTTCTTACGGGTTGTTCGAACCCTTCTATCAAAATATCGCTTTTGTTAACGTTCTCATCTAAATGAGTTTCGGAGAAGAAAACCACATCAAAATCCGCTACAATGTTGGTGATATAATTAATCTTATTTCTAAGACAAATAGGATACGACACAGTGTATTTTAGAACTATCCCAAAACAATTAAAGAAATGCAGCTCATACTGCTTTAAGTGAAGCCAACAAAAAGGTTCGTCAAGTAATAGACAGTCCGAAACCAAGAACACTAGGATTTTAAAAAGCGGGAGTATAAGGTTTTTACGTCAAGCGATCGGCCGAAGAATGGAAAATACTACACCGAAAATGGTCAACAATGACAGCGAAGAAGTCCCTGTGAACGTAGCGTGCGTGAAAAGTACAAGGAAACTTTAACAACAGTAGCGAAAACTGGACTTTACGAAATTGATGAATTAACGTCCAAAAACCGTGACAGACCTTGCCAAAAAGTGCATGCTTAAATCAAAGTTTTGCGAGTTTAATGTCAACGCCACACACATTGTTTTCGCTGCAGCAAATTGAAAAATTCAAGATACTGACAAATCATTTTTAACAGAAAATGGTGGCCCACCGATTTAACAAATAATTGTGCAAAAGTTTTTTTGGAGTAGGTTGGAATGTATCAAATGTAGAGGCTCACCGGCATTTAAAGCTGATAAAGTGGACAGTACAGGAGTATTTGGATAGAGTCGAGTTAGTTGTAGTAGACTACGAAATATCATCCATTCTCAAATTAATTGGTATCATATTGGACTTAATGTGATTCCAATGTCAAATTCGACAAGGGAAGCGATAGGTACAAGACGAGTTGAATTATCAAGATTAGGTGACATCTGATTGCAATTTTGTGATGCATATTTAAATATTAAAAGTCGATTTTCATCTATAAAATTGGAAAAGCAGTTCTTTTAACTGAATATAGGAGCTAGCACTACATCGAAAATTTATTTCTTTTTTTTTTTGTAAATATTTTAGCCATTTGAGCTTCGAATGTAGGATAATGACAAAAATGAAATACGAAATACATATGGTATACAAACAAAAACATTTTCGAGTATTTCTGTCAATCTCTTGCAACACTTATTCTCAGATAGCCCTTGTAGTTCAGAACCGCAGTCTTACTTAGAAGGAAGGCAATAAAGTCAAGACTTACTTACACAAATAAAGCATATAAATACATTATTATAAAACCGCTCTACTTACTTCTTATTAGGAGTGTAACGTCACTTTTCACAGCAAATATTATTTTCGATTTATCCCGGTAACGCGGACCTTCAAACAGCAAACCATCACATCTGCACATTGTGCCATTATCAGCAAGAGAAACAGTAAACGTCAGTTTCATTATAATCTGTTCTGGAGTTTTTGTTATGTCGTAAGTCCTCCTTTTATAGTTGCCGCAGGTCAAGCGGCCCTCTAACCAGCTTTCTTTACCAGTTGTTGGTACTATACAAGTAGCGTTTACTGTGGAACCCGCTTTTATGGGTAAGGATGGATAAATGACAACTTCTGCTCTAGTTTGTAATTCTGTTAAGATATTAACAACATAAGAATTGGGTTTTACATCATAATTTCTGTGACAATTGTGGTCTGTGATGTCAACGTTGTATTTTTCTTTCATAGTTAACAAGTTTTGAAAGTCGGAGTTATAGTTTGCAATTTATACAAAAAATGTAATTTTATGCAATTTATGCTCTAGTTTGTAATTCTGTTAAGATATTAACAACATAAGAATTGGGTTTTACATCATAATTTCTGTGACAATTGTGGTCTGTGATGTCAACGTTGTATTTCTCTTTCATAGTTAACAAGTTTTGAAAGTCGAAGTTATAGGTTGCAATTCATCTAATTGCCTTCAAAGAGTATATGAAAAAGAAAGGAAATGGGGTAAATGTCAAGGAGACAACATCCCATATCCAGGTTAAAACGACCCAAAACAAAGCATCTAGGGGTCACCGACAAGACAGTGAGGAACCTCACACCATATAGCAAGCCCTAAATGGCCCAAAAAGGGTAAAAAAGTGGATAAATAAATGGAAACAAACAACATCCAATAACCCAAATATCAAGAAACTAAAATTTTATAAGAAAACACGGACAAGCCAATCACCAACATATTCCTGACTTTGGGACAGGCGCAAAAATTGCGGTGGGGTTAAACTCGTTTTCTTGGATCCAAACCCTCCCCCTATGTATGGTGAATGGCTAAAAAATAAATATACAAAAAGACTCACTGTAAAAATCAAACTAAAAAAGTCCAACTTATCAAGACGAGTACCCTTACAATGAAGTACATAAAACATGAAAACAATACACACAGGTACTGTCCGGACAAATGCTCGCAGTAACTGACAGCTAGCTAAGGACATAATTTCCGTTGACTATGATATCAAGCCTTCTTACATATGAAACTTAAATTGAAATACTTCTAAATAGATTTGGTATAACAGCGTCATCAATTATGAAAGAAGAGCATGATATTGTGCAATGTCAAATACTGCCAATATGAAAAATTGTTTAAATTTAGTTGTGGTGTAAAGCATGTAGGAGATGATCAATATTTTTGCCAACAAAAACCAGAAGTAACGATTTAACAACAATGCTGTATTTATATCCTTTATGAATAAGTTAGTTCAACGGATTAATAAGTTTTGAAGGACAATTTTTGAATTTATAGTATAATTGTGTTATATCAATTCTACTCTTGAATCTATTGCCGATATTTTTACTTTTTCGATTGAACAGAAATGCAAACACCCTATTATTTATATATTAATATTTGATATATATATTATTTGATTTTAATGCTGCTGATGAGAGGTTACTCCTTGAAACACGTGTACAGCATAACTAAATTTACTGGTTTTTATGCAATTTCGGTATTTTTTTGTATTTTAAAATGTTTATTTTTTTCTTTTGAATATGACGTGCTGGCAGGAAAACTGTATGATCGTTTGAAAGGACAAACAGTACAATCTTTTGTTATATACATTAATAATTGCAAGTGGTCTACTACATTTCATTCTGATTGTTACTTGTATTCAGAAACAGGCTTGACAGGTTTTGCACGACGTTAATTACTTGAAGCTCCATCATTTTTACAGATTTACGCATGATTATACCCTTCGATACTAAAGTCAAATTGACGCCCCCATATTATCTTTGTAATGGATCATTTTAGTCGCCTTATTTTACAAAAACCTGCTGCTCTGCGATGTGAAAATATTTAGAATATTGTTGTTACTGTTGCTTTGTGGTTGTTGCTGATGCTCATGGTTTTTGGAACTGGTGCTATTGTTTTTTTTATAAAGAAGTGGCTGGTGTTTTATTCAGAGTGATTTATAAAAGTTCAAACATTTCTGGTGTGAATAACAAAATGCCGAAGTTACTGTTAATTTACTTTCTGCATATGCGCATTTCGACAACTTATGTCTCATCAGTGCAGATCATACAAAATATTTGGAAGTCCATTAACCAAAAAACATGTAAAAGCTGATAGAGAACAATTAACCAAAAGGATCAAAATAGAAATGGGGAAAAAAAGAAAAAAAAGTCATATCATATATATCTTATTTCTCAGTCATTTGACACATTCATAGATTCATGTGCAATCGTAACTACAATGTATCTCGAATTAATTTTTTAGGGATGTAGTAAGGTGAGGTTTTCGAAATTCTTTTCCGGGGCGCATTACTTTTCTGGAAATTTTTCAAACGTTAATTATTACGTTTCCGCAAATTAAAAATTTACGTTTCCGAAAATTTTCATGTATTACGTTTTCGAAAATTTACCTGGTTTACTGCTATTTCAATAAAATAAATAGGGATAAAAAATTGATGTTTGACAAAAAAGGTGAACGTCAACTTAGTGCAGCAATGTACATACAACTCGGATAAACTGTAGTAAGACTTCACTGGATAATCCAGTAAAAAATTGAATAAGATCATTTTAATACGAGAATAAGTAAAATGATGGTCAAAGACGCTAACATTTTAAATACATCAAAATGAGGTATGAAAAAGTATCAAACAATATTAACATTTACAATGTACGGGCTATAATAATACTTGTTACTCTTAGATGATACGTTCGTACAATTAGTACAAAAAGCACAACGAATGGCTAAATTTGCAGATTTAAAAAGAATAAACGTTCAAAATTAATTGGATCATCTATTGTTTTTTGTTTTTTGTTTTTATTGTAGAATGATTTAAAATGAAACTTTTCGTTTCGCAAATGTCGAAAAAATATTTACAAAGGTTAGGTATTTCTTTTGCAGAAAGGTATTTTTTCTGGAAAGTGTAATATATATTTTTCCGGAAAGGAAAACTTTTTTCTCCCGAAACGTAATATCTTTTTTCCGGAAATGCAATGCCAATTTGCGGAAATGTAAAATGCCCCTTTTTCGGATATTAGCTATTTTGATATCAGTTATTCGGATTTATCTGGTCTCATTCATTGCACCTATGTAAAATATTTTTTCCAAATCACACTAATAAAATAAATAAAAGAATATATGTAACAACCAGGTTTGTAATAAAAACGCACTTTGTAAATAAAATCAAAGCTCCGATGGAGATGAATCTCGAAGCCCTGAAATTCTACATGTGGCAAAACTTCGTAGTCATCCAAAGAACTACTGCATACGTCTGCATGTATTAAGTTAAGTCCGTAATACGTGAAAATAATCGGATTGTGTGATTTCGCATGTTGATTTCATTGCTGTTATATATTATCAAGCGCATTTGGCCACTTATTGCGATTTTAAAGGCGTAAAAACTTCTTAAAAGGCGACCGCAAAGCAAGAGCCTTTTAAGAAGATTTCAGTTTTTAAAATTGCTGTAACTGGCCAAATTGCGCTTGATAATTAATTTGTGCGAAAATTCGAACGAACAAATAGCGATGTTTGTATTTTGAATGCTACGAAACATTTACTACACTATTTTAAGAATACACACTACAACGACTCGTTATTGATTTTTTGTAACTATGAATGGGGACATGTTTGACCTAAATAAATAATTTAAATCATAATTATAGAACACCAATCCCTGAATCTATTAAGCACTAATTGATACTCAAAACAATACATACGTTACTGACTTTGAAAATTTATAAACGTAATGTAATAAACTCAATGTTATAATACTAAATTAATCGCGCTTCTGGACACGTGTACTTATGTAAACTTTAAATATAGATCGCTTCAGTTGTGTGAATACACATCTGACGTGTTTATCGTATGTTTCATTTTAAACCAATAAAAACATCTTATAAAGGTCAATGGGCGTGTTTTCCCATCAGATATAAAGACAGCCATTCATTTTCTATAAGCAACGAGTAAAAAAACGAGTAATTTGATTAACATGCATATTGTTTTCAGTTTAATAAAACAACACTGTATTTTCAACTCAAGAAAATGAAGAAATATAACTTAAATACTAAATGTATCCGATTTTGAAAGGAACTTGCGCACTATATTTAATTGGAAGCACGAAGATCATCTTTTGGAGCTGTTAATAGGCTTGAAGCCACATGCGGGGCACGTGATTTTTTCTTGCCATATCAATATCTCTCCAGCCATTTCATGGCTTCGAGATAAAAATTAAATCTTTCAAATATCTTCTCTTTTATACAAGGTATATAATTAAGCATTACTGAACATGAATATATGCAAAACTATTCATTTATCATGGGTTTTTGGTTATTTTGATTATCAGACAATTTTATTGCAAACTGGGTTGAGTGATCCAACCCAATTTGTAATAAACAAACACAATGTAATAACCCACTTTGTAATAAAAAATAAAAACCGTAGTTTTTATATATCAAGTACTTTAATTATATAATTTAGCATTACTGAACTTTAATATATGCAAAACTATTCATTTATCATGGGTTTTTTGGTGTTTTTGATTATCAGAAAATTTTATTGCAAACTGGGTTGAGTGATCCAATCCACTTTTTAATAAACAAACACAATGTAATAACCCACTTTGTAATAACAAATAAAAAACCGTAGTTTTTATATATTATGCACTTCAATTATATAATTCAATATTACTGAACATGAATATATGCAAAACTATTCATTCATCATGGATTTGGGATTATTTTGTTTATTAGAGAATTTTATTGCAAACTTGGTTGAGTCATCCAACCTACTTTGTAATCAACAAACACAATGCAATAACCCTCTTTGTAATAAAAAATCGAAACCGTAGTTTTTATGTATCATGCACTTCAATGATATAATTTAGTATTACTGAACATGGATATAGGCAAAATTATTCATTTATGATTGGTTTTTTGGTTTATTTGTTTATCAGAGAATTTAATTGCATACTTGGTTGAGTGATCCAATCCACTTTGTAATAAACAAACACAATGTAATAACCCACTTTGTACTAACAAATAAAAAACCGTAGTTTTTATATATTATGCACTTCAATTATATAATTCAACATTACTGAACATGAATATATGCAAAACTATTCATTTATCATGGATTTTGGATTATTTTGTTTATTAGAGAATTTTATGGCAAACTTGGTTGAGTCATCCAACCTACTTTGTAATCAACAAACACAATGCAATAACCCTCTTTGTAATAAAAAATCGAAACCGTAGTTTTTATGTATCATGCACTTCAATGATATAATTTAGTATTACTGAACATGGATATAGGCAAAATTATTCATTTATGATTGGTTTTTGGTTTATTTGTTTATCAGAGAATTTAATTGCATACTTGGTTGAGTGGTCCAACCCACTTTGTTATAACCGAACACAATGTAATACCCCACTTTGAAAAAAAAAATTAATCGTAGTTTTTATTTATATCATATTAAAAAGAAAGGACATGGGGTAAATGTCAAGAAGACAACATCCTATATCCAGCTTAAAAAGACCCAAAAACAAAGCATCTAGGGTCACCGTACGGTCTTCAACACAGTGGGGAACCTCACACCATAAAGCAAGCCCTAAATAGCCCAAAAAGGTAAGAAAAATGAATAAATCAATGGAAACAAACCACATCCAATAACCCAAATATCAAGAAACTAAAATAAATAAGAAGACAAGGACAAGCCAATGACCAACATATTCCTGACTTGGGACAGGCGCAAAAACTGCGGTGGGGTTAAACTCGTTTTCTTGTATCCAAACCCTCCCCTATGTGTTGTGAATGGCTAAAAATAAATACACGAAAAGTAGTTGATATGGGAAAAAGCCGCAGATTTTCAAAAAACGTTTTTTGAAAATCTGCGGCTTTTTCCCATATCAACTACTATCTACGGGACTAACGAAAATAAGCAAACATGTAAGTTTCGTTATTCACTACAGTTGAGACGGGTAAAACGGGCTAGATTCTTAGTTCACTCACATTTTTTACATTGCTTGCGGTTTAAGCATCTCATACTTATAGGTTTTACTCTTTTTCCAACGCTCAAGACTCTTGTTTAACC
>MJUU01042183.1:6778-22206 GCA_002080025.1 Modiolus philippinarum | reverse complement strand
CGTTATTTATGTAGTGTTAGTTATATTACGAGAGTATCAATACACATAAAGCAAAACACTCTCACAAGCCTAAAACATTTGTCCCTTTATTTCCCAACCAAATACGCCATGCCTGGAGTGTAGCCAAACCAAAGACCATTATAAACCAGAGTCCAGTACCAAAGTACCAGATTACCACGCTACCAAAGCTTGGATCTGCCCCGTCCCTCACATATTTCCATTACACTACAATGACAATTTCAATAGCATACGCTAAGGTTTAAAACCAACCGCTCGGTTACGTTACACAGTAAAAAAATTAGAAATTAGAAACTTGTTTAAATAACTAAATACCGAAGTTACTGTGAATTTACTTTCTGCATATGCGCATTTCGATCCATTTAAATCTTACTAAATAAATTGATTGCTTTTAAAAAATTGAACGATTTTGTCGCCTGCGACGTTTGTAAATAGGTCTTTAAGATTGATTGATTGATTGATTGATGTTTTACGCCAACTTCAGCAATATTTCAGCGAGAACTGTTAAGTTATTTGAACAATTTTAATAAATATATAAAATATCAATATAAAACCATTAAAGCTTTATACAAGTAAAACAAGAGTGTAAAATATAAAAAATATAAAAAAAATATAGGAGAAATGACAGTTTAACTGTTACAATATTACAACTATAAATTAAATCCATTTAAATCTTACTAAACAAATTGACTGCTTTTAAAAATTGAACGATCTTGTCGCCAGCGACGTTTGTAAATAGGTCTTTAAGACAATCAGCTGAATAAAAAATACGCCTGATATCGGCAACATCTACAAATTCAATTAAAACATGTTGAATTGTATAAGGACAATTGCATGGAATACATTCAGGTCGATCATCACTGTTGAGGATAAAACTATGTGTTGTTCTAGTATGTCCAATACGACATCGGGTCAACACCACCTGTACCCTACGGTTTTTACCACAGGAACCGACCTGTTTACCGACGTCTGACTGGGTTCCATGCAGTTTTTTTAAAATTTATTTGCAGATCCAATTTGGTCTGCCACAACTTTAAAATGTATTTAACAATCAAAGGTTTCATGTCAGTGCACGGCACTGGACAATCCGCCATCTCGTCGTCTAGTGCATCCTTGGCCTCCTGGTCAGCAACTGTGTTTCCATAGATCCCCACATGACTAGGGATCCAAACATAAATGACGTCTTTGCCTAATGCTACAAGTGAATTGTAGAATTCGGCTATTTCCAATATAATTGGGTGTTTTGTTTTTCGACTTTCAATTGCCAATATGCATGAGAGTGCATCAGAACAGATCATGCACTTATTTGGTTGCGATAAAGCATCAAATTTAAGTGCTGAGTAACCTCGTTTTGAAATAGGGACAATTGATGCCTGTTTCAAGATGGATGGTAAGTTAACTTTGTTTCAAAACTAAATTGCAATGCCCCTATGAATAAAGTTTGGAATATGATTCAAAAAATTAAAGGCAAAACTAAGAAAGCTACTGTCCGTCATCTTAAAAATGGCCAAGATTTTTTAACCTCTGAAAAGGAAATAGCTAATAAAATAGGACAAACTTTTCGCAAACACTCTTCATCTAAAAATTTAGGCCCCACATTTCAACGAATTAAACAACAAAAAGAAAAAAACAAAACTTATCTTCAAAAAACTCAGGTTTCGGAAGACTATAATTGACCCTTTTCGGTAGATGAATTGAGAAACTCGTTGGATAAGGCACATGACACTGCATGCGGCCCTGATGATATCCATTATCAACTTCTCAAACATCTACCTAATCCTCTTAAATCTTATAAACAATATTTGGGAAACAGGAAACTTACCGTCCATCTGGAAACATGCAACAATAGTCCCTATTCCATAGCCAGGTAAAGATCATTCAGAACCGTCGAATTACCGCCCACTGGCAATGACTAGTTGCGTTTGTAAGACCATGGAACGCATGATAAATGATCGGCTTGTTTGCTTTCTTGAAAACGAATTTAGAGAAGGACGTGGTACTATAGACCATCTTGTACGTTTCGAGACATTTATAAGAAACGCCTTCTTAAAAAAAAGAACATGTTGTGTCTGTCTTTTTCGATATTGAAAAAGCATATGACACAACATGGAAATATTGTATTTTAAAAGACCTTTTTGATATGGGGTTGAGAGGAAGTTTGAAATTTTTTATTGAAAACTTTCTTAAAGACAGGGAGTTTAATGTCAGAGTCAACTCTACGCTGTTTGATCCTTTTGAACAGGAGATGGGTGTTCCGCAAGGAAGCATTCTCTCCGTTACATTATTTAGTATTAAAATCAATAGTTTAGCTGAGGTCTTGAAAAATAACATTGATGGATCACTGTATGTTGATGACTTCCTGATATGTTATAGTGGAAAACACATGAATAAACTTGAAAGACAATTACGGCTCTTTTTAAACAGAATTGAAAAATGTGGCGTAGAGAACGGGCTCTAAAACAGTTGGAATACATTTCTGTTGTAAAGATTGATTGATTGATTGATTGATGTTTTACGCCAACTTCAGCAATATTTCAGCTATATTGTGGCGAGAACTGTTGGGTTTATTGAAAAATTCTAATAAATACATAAAATATTAATATAAAACCATATAGCTTTATACAAGTAAAACAAATGTGTAAAATGTTAAAAAACATATTATTAAATTTTTGGTTTAACAATAACAATATTAGAAATTAGAAACTTGTTTAAAAGAAACTGCACGCAAACCCAGAGCTGAAATTGTATAATATCCCTATTACTATTGTAAAAGAAGCTAAATTCGTTGGTTTGATCTTTGACAGTAAATTTTCCTTTCTTCCCCATATCAAAATGCTAAAGAGGCCAATGAACCATCTCTAGAGGACAGACGTGTCAAACTTGAATTACAATACGCTTCAAAGCTAAAAGCGTATCCTTCAAATCCTGCTCACAACTGTGTTTTCAAACCACTTCACAAGACAGTATATGATAAACGGCCAAATTTTATTAAACCTTTTGGACTTCGTATCTAACCACACTTGGAATATGTGCTATTTGGACGAAATAGCACCAATTCAAACTCCAATTAAGCCTCCATGGCTAAACCCAAAACCAGCATTTAATTACGAACTACGAAAATATAAAAAATCTGACACTAATCCTCTAGTTTTCCAGGAGGAGTTTACAAGAATTAAATCTGAACACTTGCCTATATACACAGATGGATCTAAGGATGGAGACAGGGTGGCCTGTGCAGCGGTCTTTGGAGACCGAGCAGCAACTCTCCGACTACCATCCTCAAGTTCCATATTTACTGCTGAAGCCAACGCTATTTACTTAGCACTCAAATGTTGTTTCATCGCGAAAAAGTAAGTTCTTGATTTGTTCTGATTCCCTCTCATGCCTATTGGCAATTGAAAGTCGAAAGACAAAACACCCAGTTATTCTTAAGGTCGTTGAGTTCTACAAGTCACTTGTTGGAATAGGCAAAGAAGTTATTTGTACTCGGATCCCTAGTCATGTTGGGATCTATGGAAACACAGTTGTTGACCAGAAGGCAGAGTATCCGTTAGATGATGAGGTGGCGGATTGTCCAGTGCCCTACACTGACGTGAAGCCTCTAATAAGTAAATACATCCAAAAGATATGGCAAATAATAAATTGCACGGAATACAATCAGAAGTTGGTAAACTTGTTAGTTCTTCTGGTAAAAATCGGAAGGACCAAGTTGTTTTGACAAGGTGTCGAATAGGGCATACAAGAACAACTCATGGTTACATTCTAAATCGTGAAGACCGACCTGAGTGTATTCTGTATAATTGACTTGACTGTGTCGATGTTGCCGACGTGGCACATTTTATACAGCTGATTCTCTTTAAAATTTACAAACGTCGCTGGCGACAAAATTATTCAATTTTTAAAAGCTGTCAATTTGTATACTAAAATATAAGCATATTATCCAATTTTTAAATTTCATCAAATCTGATCTATTTATCTTAAATTATCTATCATGTGGTTTTTATTTTTTAGAAATCTTTTTTTATCTGTACATATCAATATGTTTTAAGTGACTGTTTTAACTTGTATATTTATTACTAAAATCAACAATTTTTGTTGAATGTGGAGGCCGTGTTTTTCAACAGACAATAGGGATTCCTATGGGAACAAATTGTGCGCCACTTTTAGCTGACCTTTTCCTTTTTTCGTATGAAGCAAAGTTTTTACAAGGGCTGATACAACAGAAACAAAAACAACTAGCCCAGACTTTTAATTTCAGCTTCAGATATAAAGACGATGTACTTTCTCTTAATAACCCAAGATTTAAAGAATATTTACATCGTATCTACCCCAATGAACTTGAAATTAAAGAGACAACCGATACACCCGATTCTGCTTCATACCTTGACCTTTTGTTATTCATTGACGAACATGGACGTCTGAAATCTAGATTATATGACAAACGTGATGATTTTGACTTTCCAATTGTGAACTTTCCCTTTCTCTGCAGCAATATACCTGCATCCCCAGCATATGGAGTGTATATTTCACAGTTGATTCGTTACTGTAGAGCGTGCAGTACATACAGTGACTTTGTGGAAAGAGCAAAAGCACTGTCACAAAAACTGCTGAGTCGGGGATATGTTCAGCCTTTGTTACTTTCGTCTCTTCAGAAATTCCATGGCCGTCACCACGACATCACACTGTCAGTGCTTTAGTTTTCAGTGTTGTCTTGTTAAATTTTAGTTTTGTCTTCGTCAGTAATGTTTGTGGTACGGATTTGTCCTTGTCCATGTTTGAATACTTAAGTGATTACAAAGGCTTTTGCTTTTCAAAATTTAACTTTGGTACTGTTTGAGGGTTAGAGAAGTAACACGTACCATGGCTTTCAATTGGTTTTGTCTCAGGGTTAGAAAATGACAATAACAGTAACCCAACAGATCTTTCAAAACATATGCCTCACTGGCCGTGTGACGGGTGCTGTGTGCAGAGCAGGACATGCTTACCCTTCCGGAGCACCTGATGTCACTCTTGTTTTTTGAGAGTTCACACTGGTAGTGCTTTAGTTTTTTGTGTTGTATATGTAATGTTTGTGTGTTTTGTGGTCATGTGGTGTCTTTGGTCTTCCGTCTTTTGATGTTCTTGCTTTTGCCTTGTCTCTGGACTTTGATTTGTGTAATTTTGTGCTTTGTTCCTTCGGTATTCTACTGCCGTTGTTTTTTCTCGCAACGATATAGCTGAAATATAGCTAAAGTTGGGTTATGTTGCCCCAAGCCGGAAGAAGAACGGAAACAAATGAGGTTCTAAAGCTTATTTCAACATTTTTGTTCTTCATGCACCAGTTCGGATCTCTCTGACTTGCCCTTTGTTACATTTTTCAATGTAGACAGATGTGCATTACTTCAAATATCGACTGTACAAGGTGTTGCAATGGAAGCTTTCGTGTCGAAACACTTCCGAGTTACCCCTAGATATAGCATCAGCTGGTGCACCGGAATAGACCAGCAGAACATCGTGTACATATTCGTTCGCGCTCTTCCCTAAACCAATTGAGATGTTTTTGAATGCTTGGTTATTGGTGTAATTTCGGTCCAATCGTTCAGAGTACATCTTAAAAAAATTAATACATTTCGTCATCATTTTTACTTGGCCGAGAAGAATGTTCCTGAGCTGTCCGGGATTGATGAATTGACTCACGTTTTATGCGAATTTCAGTATCATTTCAACTGTCCTGGAAAGAAATGTTCAATATATAGACCAATTACATCAATATACTGTTCACTTTATAAATAAATAAAATAAATAAAAACTTTTCATAAATATTACGGGAAAATACACACATGCACGATTTCTTTTAATGAAAATTAAAATTTTGACACCTAGGAGTTCGGTTTAATGCACTTTTCAATTTGGCAAAGAGAAGAATCTACATTGACAATGAGAGAAACAGAACTTTTCGAGGAGTTTGCAAACAGTACACATTTGTTGTCCGAAGCTTGACTGTTCATGTTGTGATAATGGAAGCTAACGTGTTCCCAACGCTTCCCGTGTTACGTTTAGATATAACATCTGTTAGTCCATAGGAATAATATTCCATCTTGTCCATGGCTAGTTTGTTTTCTGCAGCATCCGAGTGTTTCAATAATGGTCCGAGAACAAGTTGATCAATTCAAACATATAAGTAAGACAAGAAGGAAAGAGGGGTGGAAGGGACAACGAGAACTGATTGCCACTGGAAAGGGGGAGAAATGGGTAGGGGCAGGAAATTTAGCCTGCTATACTAGTCCCAGTGACTCCGACCTTTTTAGACAATATGAAAGGGGTCTTTATACTGCACGGATAGTGGCGTTTCTCCGCACAGTTTGGCTGTAATGGTTCGCGGTCGGGCTTTCCGTATTATCATCTGGCTACTCCGCATAGACGGGACATTCTCCTATCCACCAACTGGGGCGCGCCCGGCAGCTCTGTAGCCGGAGCCCCTGAAAATTTATTCAAGATTATGGTTGTTTTGAAGGGAAACTTTGTTTAAAATCCAAATCTTAAATGGATATTTTTTCTCAATACAAATCGATACTGGTAGACTTGGAAGTTCATATTATTACTATATACGACATGGTAAACAGAAGAATATACGTTGACAATGAGAGAAACAGAAATTTCCAGAAAGTCTGTAACCAGTACGGTTGTGTTGCCCCAAGCCTGACATGTGATGCAAGATCAGGGTATCCGAGCATTGAAAATCTTATATTTGCATGTTATTGCTTGATGTGGATAATTAGATTTATACTTAATATCTGTTGTATAATCTGTCTTATTTGAATATTGATTGATTGATTGAATGTTGTTTAACGTCTACTCAGCAATATTTCAGCTATATCAAGACGAGAACAAGTTTGTTAATAAATAAATCTTTGGAGTATGGAAATGGCCATGGGACGGGAAATTCTGACTGCCACTGGAAAAGTAGGGTGAAATCGTCAAGGGCGGGGAATTTAGCCTTGTAGCCGATCACCTACGGACCACCCCAAAAAGAGCTTGCTACAAGGGTTCTTTAACGTGCAGGAAGCGTGGCATTTCTTCCAACACGTGGACCTGAGTTTACATCCCATCCGAAAGATGGGTTGTGTATTTATTAATCCCGCACAACCACGGAATGGGTCCTATTTCTATATCCCGGGACCCTCGGGGTCAGCCTCCGTTTAGGAGGGGTCATACCCCGCAAGCCGGAGATACTAGGTCCTATTTCTATATCCCGGGGTTCCCTCGGGGTTATTCGATAATTAGATATATACTTAATATCTGTTGTATAATCTGTCTTATATTCGATAATTAGATATATACTTAATATCTGTTGTATAATTAAAAAATAATTCATGGGCGGCGGTGGTTTGTTGGAGATTTACATATGGGTGGCCATTATTTTCGTTAATATTTTACCCAGAGCGTAGCGTAACGAGGGGTAAAATATACGAAAATAATGGACACCCATATGTAAATCGACTACAAACCACCGGCAAACATGAATTATTTCGATTCTAATATGACATTTCATGATCTGAGCGAACCTATAGTGTACACGGTAACGACAGCCATTACTTCAGATTTAATGACGTTTTTGTGCACAAAACATATTGTGACGTCGTCAATTTCAACGTAAAGACTGTTGTGAAGTCGCTCATTATGTTATTGGAGATTTTCATATGGCTAGTCGTCATGGTTTCCATTGTTCCCATATTAGAATCTGTCTTATTCGATAATTAGATATATACTTAATATCTGTTGTATAATCTGTCTTATTCGATAATTAGATATATACTTAATATCTGTTGTATAATCTGTCTTATTCACCTTATTTGTTTCAAAGTTTTAAACTCATGAAAAAATATCTGTTGCTATGGTAAAAGGTGCAAAAATACAAAAAAGTCCATATTTTTGTGTCCCTCTGTTACATATTTTTCACTGAAATTATGATTGTGTCAGTATTTTTTGGTAATTGATGTATTTGATTAAAAATTCTTTAATATTATTGGAAAGGGATACAAAATGTCCAATAAAAACCAAAATGGGCATCTTGCCAAAAATTATGGACATATTTGGGGTGCATATTTTATGGCAAGGAGGCATGTCCCTTTTGAATGAATTAGGTAAAACATGAACTTTAAAGTAAGCGAGAACCGAACCGTCAGTCTGAAAAGAACAATCCAAGGATTGATTGATTGATTGATGTTTTCAGCTATATCGTGGCGAGAACTGTTAAGTATATTAACTAATTAGAATAGGTATATAATAAAAATATCTATATAAAACCATATAGCTTTATACAAGTAAAAGAAATGGGTAAAATGTTAAAACATAATTAAAGAAATTATGGTTTGACTAACAATATTAGAAATTAGAATCTAGTTTAAAATTGATCTTTTTAAATCTTACTAAATAAAAACAATCCAAGGCAACGTCGGAAAAACGAAGAATCGAAGACATAACACGAGCACGGCACAGAAAAGAAAACGAAGACACGCACATATACAAAAATGAACAACACGGACCCAATAAAAACCAAGGGTGAGATCAGGTGCACCGGTAGAGTAAGCATCTCCTGCTTCTTATAAGACACCCGCCGTGTTGAACATGTCAACTCCGGTAGAGGAAAATCAAACTTTAGTGGCAAAGAGAAAGATCTGTTGTCATCTGGGAAACAGATATCTCGTAGCGGTCCACAAGATCGTGATGTCGACCGTAAAACTTCTGTAGTGATGACCTCAAGTTATGGGCAACATACCCTTGCTTAAGTAGCCTATTTGTAAGCAACCGAGCTCTATCAAAGTAGTCAATGTATCGACCACAGGCCCTTGAATAGCGAATGAGTTGGGAGATGTAAACTCCGTATGATGGTGCTTTTGGAATGTTGCTACAAAGAAAGGGGAAGTTGACTATTGGAAAAGTGAAGTCATCGCGTTTGTCATTTAGCCTAGTTTGTAATGTACCTCTTTTGCCAATTTCAAGATGAAGGTCAAGGAACGAGGCTGATGTGGAAGTATCTGTAGTATCCTTAATTTCTAGCTCTTTTGGATAGATAAGATGAAGAAAATCACCAAAGCGAGGATTGTTCAGTGATAAAATATCATCTTTATAACGGAAGCTGAAATTAAAGGACTGGGCCAGTTTTTTATCTTTATTTTGAAGAAGCCCTTCGATGAATTCAGCTTCCTATGAGTGGAGAAATAGATCGGCTAAAAGAGGTGCACAGTTTGTGCCCATTGGAATTCCGATAGTCTGTTGAAAAACAAGTCCTCCAAACTTGCCAAATATATTGTCGATCAGAAACTCTAACATTTTAATCACTTCTTCCTCTGTATATTTTTTCTGCGATTCTGAGTCGTATTTCACAAAGTATGCTTGTTCTCTGCCTATAACAATGTACTTATATCTTTGTTCGCCTTTCTTGCGGGAGAAACATCTATGAACTATATCTTTCAGCCGTGATTTCAGTTGTTCATGGGGAATTGTAGTATAAAGCGTGGAAAAGTCAAAAGTTTTAATGCTGTTACAGTGTGATTGATTGATTGATTGAATATTGTTTAACGTCTACTCAGCAATATTTCAACTATATCAAGACGAGAACAAGTTTGTTAATAAATAATCACTTTGGGGTATGGAAAGGGCCATGGGACGGGAAATTCTGACTGCCACTGGAAAAGTAGGGTGAAATCGTCAAAGGCAGGGAATTTAGCCTTGTAGCCGATCACCTACGTACCACCCCAAAAAGAGGGTTCTTTCACGTGCAGGAAGCGTGGCATTTCTTCCAACACGTGGACCTGAGTTTACATCCCATCCGAAAGATGGGTTGTGTATTTATTTATCCCGCACAAACACGGATTGGGTCCTATTTCTATATCCCGGGACCCTCGGAGCAGCCTCCGTTTAGGAGGGGTCACACCCCGCAAGCCGGAGATACTAGGTCCTATTTCTATATCCCGGGGTTCCCTCGGGGTCCTCTGTTAGGAAGACTCATACTCCAAGCTCAGAGGATGCTGCGGGCCTATTCATAAGCCGGGACCGCGCACGGCGGGTTACAGTGTGATGATGATCTCGATTTTAAGATGTCAAGCAGATCCTTAGAGTTTTTTAATATCCACATTTCATTTACACCACTTCTTGAAAAGCTAGTATCACAATATTTTTGAAGGCCCTCTTTTACGGCTGTCAAGTGAATGTTAATAGCTTAGAAATAGGTTTTGTAGAACATTTAGCAGATCCAAGAATGTACCATTGTTTGTATGGGCATTTGTGTAATTTTGGTACCCAGTACAAGGGTAACCTTGAATATGCATGAAAAAGAGCACAGTCAAGACTAAAAATAGTCATTTTACGTTTGCACCACACATTATGTAGTTACCAGTAAAAATGTCAAGTTATTTCAGTTGAAATGTAAAAAAAAAATTGTAAAAAGCAAGACTTTAAATGCACTTTTCTCAGAAAAAAATATTAATTCAATCTGTGTCCTCAAAGAATTTTTTCATTGCAGAAACATTTCTCTTTTAAAAACAAAAAGTATGCTTTTAACTCAATTGATGTAAAAATTACAACATTTTTCCATACACTTATGAAAATGTCCCATTCAACATTCTGACACCTGCAAAAAAATACATTGTCATAATGTTGATGAAACATACACATTGTTTATTTTTGCTTAAAATCGTGTATATAAAATAACAAATTATTGATAATTCATACTGAAGGCAGTTCGGGAATATTAATAACACCAAAAAAAAAACAAAAACAAACCCCCCCCCCCAAAAAAAAACAAAAAAAAACATTCAATTAAGATTATTTTACCCTGAAATCTACTTGTTGTTCCTCTTCTTTTCATACAATTGTGTCTGGGTCTTACTTGTACATGACTTCAATAATACGGTTCCAGTGGACAGATGATTATCAAATATTTCGTATGATATTTCATGGCACAGGCATAAGCTGATGTTTTACAGTCCGATTTTTACCTTCCCCCTCCTTTTCAGAATAAGGGGCCAAAAAGGGTAAAATTTGATTTTTTAACATATTTTACTTTAGAATTTTATCATTATTCATAGTTTTCATTAAATGTCGATGTGTTTTCTTTCATTTTGCTCTTTGAAAAATTCCCAATCAGTAATATTGAACAGATTTTATATTACATTTACTAATTGAGAGATAAATGGGACCAATGAGGGGCAAATGTCAAAATTTTCAATTCTGTTATTTTTAGTCTGATTTCAATGCACTTTTAAAATGGATTTCTTATGAGAAGGTAATAGGCATTAAATAAACAGATTTGTTATGATAACTATTACCATTTTTTAGCTTTATGGACCAAAATTTTAGTTTTACAAAGTACCTATCATTTCATTTTCTTTGAGACTTTTGCTTCTTCTTGAAGTAAATTTGGTAGTGTGCAAGGAATATGGCCTTATTACTCTTACCTTTTTCTCAGATATAAGGTTTTAAAGGGATCAAAATCTTGTTTTCATGAAGCATCTTGTTTTAGTTTTTCATCTGATTTTAACAGGGTTTGTGTATTCAGATTCTTTTTGAAGTACTTTAAGTTATTTACACAAATAAACCCTAACGGCAATACATCTTTATTTACACAAATAAACCCTAACGGGTTAAAGCAAAAACATAAAATAATTAAATGTATCATACAAATAAGCAAAAACATAAAATAAGCAATGACATACAATAAATGTTTCATAATATTCATCGAAGTAAAATTGGCCAATGTGAAGTATGTCAACAAATTTTGCCTCGGATTTTAGGAAGGTTTGTTGTATTGGATTATTCTTGAGGTACCTGTAAAGTTTTTTACACTGGATATGAAAAAAGTTTCACTGAACTATGTGCAGTCATTTTCCGACAACACTTGTCCATTTGCTTGGTCTGTATCATGCGGCCCTTTGCCTAGCTCCTTATTAATCTTTTGACATAGACTTAAATATTCGGCATGAGGGTGTAACATCATACTGAGGTGTGTTACAACCTTAGTAAATTTTGTGAACTTGACCTTTGACCCTGAAAGCAAATGGGTTAACTGAATTTGTGTATGTGTTTGCATGCCTGAGCCAGAACTTTTTCATCGTTTGAACTATATTCAAGTTATTTGGCATGTTTGTCCATGATCATGAGGTTTGTCCTGTGCCAAAAGGATTCATGTGACCTTGAAGTCAAATAACTGAAGGTACTTTATTTTTACACCAACAGATAGTTTACATGTATCACTATTTGGTTTATGTGAAAATGGTTCTGACCAATGTATAAAAACTTTCAAATGTAGACTCTTGGCTAGATTACAAAAACAGGAAAACAGCAAACACCTACAATGGCCAGAAACTACAATCACATGCCACAATTTACAAGCAAACTTCACCAGAAAAACAAAAATGAAAACAAGAGACAAACATAAATAACGATAGGAACTCGGGATAGATGTACATTTAACAGCAGAAACAAAACTTTGCAAACTGTAGGCTTAAAATTCAGAGATCATAGAGCAAAATAAAAAAAAAACTGTTAGAATTGGTAACTGATGGAAATGCAATTGCTGTGAGAATGATGTTCATTGTAATTCAACTGTATTTAACGTAAATAGTCAGATAATTATACTAAATTTCAAGCACTCCAGTTTCACTGTTTGAAGGACAATTTATAAATGAGAAAGCATAACTGAGATGTAGTTGGAAGTTTGTAGGTTATTCATGAATTATAATTTTATTTCCTCTCATGGATTTTACTGAATATTTCAATTAGGAAAATAGTAAAAATAAAAAAAAAACTCTGAAGGCCAGTGTGAACTTTTGTTATCACTTTTCACTCATTATCCATCAATCAATCTGTTAGTCCGTATTTTGTTGTAAACTTTTCACATTCTTCATCATCTCTAATAATCAGATTTTAATTGATCTTTACAGGAATTCTAAATGGTTGTTTTTCTACAAATGATCCTCAATTCTTTCAGGTCCAATTAAAATATTGTCACTGCAGCAGTCAGTAGAGAAAAAAAACTTCTGAGAAACTTGAAAGTAAAAGTTGTTGTTGCATGTGTGAAGAATGGCTGCTACATTTAATTCTTATATATAAACTGGCTATGTTTCTAATATCTTGAAAGAAACTGCAAAGTGAAATATTCTGAACATTTGATCTTTTTAAGGTTTCATTAGTTTCCTTGAAACATTTTGCAGATATAGATGACTCTAATTTCAGATGACCGACCTGAAGATCTTTAAGTCTATAGTTACATAAGTTTAGAAAATTATTAATGAGATCAAAATACTGCATTAATGTATAATAAATGTTGACAAAATTACAGCCATGAAAAAGCATTGTAAGGGTGTTCCAGGAAATTCTATCAAGATCTCGAGGAAACATAAACAAATATGAGCAATCCTAGATTGACTGGTATTTAGGTAACGTTTTAAGAAAATTGAAATTTTGCATTTTGACCTTGAAAGTAAAGTTCAAGGTCAAAGTTCACATTACTTAAAACTACTTTACATACCACACATTTGTCATATGAAGATTATACTTACCGGTATATATGAAATATCAAAATTGTATAAAATGATATATTTGTAAAAAAGAGAGCACAAAAAAGTCTCCCGATGACTTTGACAAAAAAGTTCAAGGTCATAGGTTACCTTATATCATATGCACAATTTTATCATGGAACATTTACCAATATATGAAACATAAAGTCCTGTGCTGAATGATACAGAAGTTTGTCAACAAATACAAGAATTAAGTTCTTATATTCTATTAATGTGACCTTGAAAACACTGTTCAAGGTCAAAGGACATAACCTTGATTCAAGACGAAAATGGTGTTTATGATAAAACACATACACCTACAAAATTAATAGTCTATATAAAAAGGTTAAAACGTTATGATCCAATTAAATACACCAGATAAAATAATCAGAAAAATATGATGTAACGCTGTTGGATACCCTGACATTCATCTTGTGTGAACAAGAACGGAAAAAATGAGGTTCTAAAGCATATTTAAACATTTTTGTTCCCCATGCACCCGTTCGGATCTCCCCGTAGTGCCCCTTGTTACATTTTTGAATGCAGACAACTGTGCATTACTTCAAATATCGACTGTACAAAGTGTTGCAATGGAATCTTTCTTGTTCGAAACACTTCCGAGTAACCCCTAGATATTGCATCGGCTGATGCATCGGAATAGACGAGCAGAGCATCTTGTCCATGGTCGTGCTCTTCCCTAAACCAGGTGAGATGTTTTGAATGCTTGGTTATTTGCGTAATTTCGGCCCAATCGTTCAGAGTATACCTTAAAAATATACATTTTTTAATTGTCCGAGAAGAATGTTCCTGAGATGTCAGGGATTGATGAATTGACTAACGTTTCAGGCGTATTTCAGTATCATTTCAGCTGTCCTGGAAAGAAATGTGCCATGTATAGACCAGTTACATCAATAAACTGTTCATTTTATATATAAATTAAATAAATAAAACTGTTCATATTATAACATTACGACTTTTATAAATATAACGGGAAAAAACACCCATGCACGATTTCTTTTAATGAATATTTAAATTTTGACAGTTCGGTTTAATGCACTATTCAATTTGGCAAAGAGAGGAATCTACACTGACAATGAGAGAAAGAAACAGAAATACTCAAGGACTTTGCAAACAGTACACATTTGTTGTCCGAAGCTTGACTGTTCATGTTGTTATAATGGAAGCTAACGTGTTTGCAACCCTTCCCGAGGTACCTTTAGATATAGCATCCGTTAGTCCATCGGAATAATATTCCATCTTGTCTATGGATCATTTCTTTCCTGCAGCATCCGAGTGTTATTTGAAAGATAGACTATTTCAAGAATGGTCCGATAACAAGTTAATCAATTCAAACATATAAGTAAGACAAGAAGGAAAGAAGGGTAAAAGGGATAACTGGGACAACTAGTATTCATTGCCACTGGAAAGGGGGAGAAATGGGTAGGGGCAGGAAATTCAGCCTTCTATACTAGTCCGAGTGACTCCGACCTTTTTAGACAATATAAAAGAGGTCTTTATACTGCACGGATAGTGGCGTTCCTCTACACAGTTTGGCTACAATGGTTCGCGGTCGGGCTTTCCGTATTATGACCTGGCTACCCCGCAGAGACAGGGCATTCCCCTATCCACCAATTGGGGCACGCCCGGGAGCTCTGTAGCCGGAGCCCCTGAAAATTGATTCGTTCGTTTTTTTCACTTCAGCCAGGGAGACTTTGTTTACCATCCAAATCTTAAAGTGATATTTTTTGTTAATACAAATCAATCCTGGTAGACTTGGAAGTTCATACTATTATTACGATATATGACATGGCAAACAAAAGAATCTACCTTGCCGACGAGAGAAACAAATTTTCAGAAAGTTGGTAAACAATA
>MJUU01042182.1:125453-171018 GCA_002080025.1 Modiolus philippinarum | reverse complement strand
TTTTGTTGAAAACTAAGGAGTATCTCCCTCTTGCAAAGCTCTGTCCGTGCCATAGTCCGATATTGATCGGAATCTGCAGTTTTCGTGCGGAATACTATGTATACCGATTGGAAACTCCTAGTTTCCGTGCGGTATACCAGGTATTTTGTACGTAAACCATATCTTTAGTTAGAAATACAAGCCATGCCACATTTTTGTGACTACCACGTGCAATAATCTGTTTATCGGCAATATGTACATTTTTCTCTTTGATCTTACTGACTGATATTGTCAGTATCTCCGCCCTGACCTGATACAAGAAAATATCAGACAATGACATCATAAATTTGACGTCACGACTCTTATGACGTTGCCGATAAAAACAATAATGATAGTTTTGAAGGTCTCGACAGAAAATATCAATAGTATCACAGCTCGTCCAATCGGACTCGCCGCGATACGGTGATATTTTCTGTCTCGAAATTCAAAACTACCATTATTATATATTAGGGATGTCAACGAGTACTCGAATACTCGAGTATCACTCGGTAGGTACGAGTATCGAGTACTTAATTGGTACTCGAATACTCGGCATTAAAACTACCATTCTCTTTGTTAATACGACTGCCTCCGTATTTCAGAGCATTGCGCTTTAAAACATAATAAACTCGTAAACTAAGATATATTGAACATCTAAATAAACGTGTGGTCAGTCTATGTTACTTAAAATTCAAAAGCAAACATCTCTCCAAATACTTTTTTGACCATCATCATGTTAAATTTCTTACAAGCGATGTCTGTATTAACGAAAACAAAGATCTGAAAAAGGGAAACATTTTTGAATTTTCAATTTCATTTTCTCAAAAAAAAAATATATTAAATAAGAAAAAAGCCTTTTCAGCCCAAAATGCAAAAATGTTGAAAAACAATGAAAACATAACCCTTTATGTCGTAACAAGTGTAAGACATGGGGAGAAATAACTCTGTTGGAGCTGTTAATAAAACAAACAAATTTTCACATCTCAATATTTAGCAGACTTTTCTTTTCGTACACAATAGAGCGATTTTTTTGCTGTTGCTTTGAAATGAATTTTAATTTGACGAAAATCGACTTAAAAATAAATGATGCACACGAGGAATCCATTTAACAAAAATATGCACATGTACGTACATGTAGGTGAGCAGCAAGATAGTCTTACCTAAGGACGCATTTGTGACTCAATAGTGCTTTTGAATAAATCGGCTGTCTGATCACTGAATTGCCGAAAAATGTGTACACTTTGTGATCAAATATTCTTTACTGAAAATTTATTTGATTAAAACCGTGTCGTCCTCAGATGTTTATATAAGCGTTAATTGCGATTTAAACAATTTGATTAATCATACAAGCGTGTTACTAAACAAAAACAAGTTGTTAAAGAAAAAAAAATGTATATAATTTCGCTTTAATTGAATGTTGATTGGCTATAATGGTACACAAACAGTAATTGGTGCTCCTGTTATTGTATTTGAGCAATATTGTAGTTATATATCATTGAAAGATAAAAATTTTAAAATCTAGTAATTTTCGATTTAAAAGGCGAGTACTCGAGTATACTCGAGTATTGAATCCGAGTACTCGAGTGGCATCTTTCGTACATTTTGACATCCCTAGTCTATAGTAAAAAAAATATTTGTAATTTAAAATTATTTTTCTGTAGGTACTTAAAACGTTTAAATGGATAAACCAATACCAACTTGATTTTTTACAGAGGCCCAAAGGGGGTGTCAAAAACAAAACAAAAAGAACGAATTTTGCAAGGAATTCAAATAGATTTTCTTTGGGTTGCTATGAAAGGAAATGCAGTAACTTTCGTTTAAAATTTACTACTTAATACATGTATTGACAGATTTAGGTCTGTACCGCACATACTTCATTGAATAATAGATGTTTTTACGAAATGATTAAAGCGCTAGGCAAAAAAAAAATATTACTTTTAATAGTAGTTTACTTCACAAAAATTCATAACGTGAGTAATTTTCAATATAGATATAATACCAAGAAATATATATGTTTAAGGTTTCTTTTTTAATGAACAACTACCTACAAAAAACTCTTACCAACAACATGAAAATTCCATATAAAGTACAGTGCTTTTAGGGGTCATCCATATTTGTCAACCATATTCCAAGGTGTGCAAGACACGCACATTTGCAAACCCTCCACCGTCCCTCAAAGTGTACATCAACAATTTCCTCTACCTACCCTAACATATTTTATAGGTACTTTTTGGCAAAATGCTAGTAAATATCATGTTTTGGGTTCGGCACTTTTAAAGTAAAATATATTCCAAATATGTGTCTATATAAACATGATAAAATGATTTTAAAAAATAAAATGACTGTGCCTGCCAGGCTACCTACCTACCTTATTTGTTCAAAGAATCTAAATTCAAACAAGTATATTTTTGGCCTAATGTTATTTACATATGACATGCATAATGAAAGTACATGGATATGGATGGAAAATAATAATCATGATAAATAAATATCTGGTGGTAAAACATGACCCACCCCCCCAAAAAAGGTTTTATATATTTATTCAGAGTGCAATGTTTGTATACGACATTTTTTTAGAGTTCACTGTGGTAAAACAATGGTAAAAGGAAAAATATATTATACGTAATGCAGTGTTGAAATGTACAATTAGGGCATCATGAATATCAAACCATTTACTGTCATTCTATTGAAGATTTATCTCCATGCAGTTGTTAGCAACAGGAAAAAAATATAACTTATTGTTTAGTATTGATGCATGTAATAGAATTAGGCAAAGTGAACAAAGTTTTTAATCATGTATAGTAATGGGCATTAATTCATATATAACGTCCATTAATAGGCATGAATATATACATCATGTCAAATAATGGGCATTAATATATAAATCATGTACAGAAATGGGTATTAATATATAAATCATGTCAATTAATGGACATTAATATATAAATTAAGTCAAGTAATGGGCATTAATACATAAATCATGTAAAGTAATGGACATTACTGTACAAGTCATGCACAGTAATGGGCATTTATATATAAATTATATAAAGTAATGGCCATTAATATAAAAATCATATAATTAATGGGCATTAATTTATGTGTTTTACTAAATAACAACCATCAAATTATAAACAGTTAATATAATGGTCATGAAATTGACTTTGATTTGATTTAATGGTCATTAATTTGATATGTGTGTCTGTTTGAATGGCCATTACTTTTTTTCTACAATAAATAATGCCCATTATTATTTTAATGCCCATTAATCTAATTAAAAGAGAAATTATTCAGCCAATTTAATAATTAATTCATGATATTTTCATTATTTCATACCAATAATTTTTATTTAAATGGCATATTTTAGAAAACCATTAATTAGTTTCTGACAAAAAATAATGGGTAGTTTTAATGGATTTATGACATTTAATGGCATATTAATGGTATTTTAATGGATATTTCATGGAATTTTAATGGTTTCTTATGCAGTAGTGATAGCTGTAATATAAAATTATCAACAATAAATACCCTTTTCTCAAAATTTCATTTTTTTGGCATGGTTTCCATGCCAACCGTACTAATTTTTAAATTTACAATGCTGTTAAACTTTATCTGACATCACACACAACCTTCCTATGCATTTTGAAGCAGCAAGTGTAAATAGTTTTTGAGTTGCAGTGAAAAAATTCAAAATTTCAATTTCACTTAGACTTACTATAGGATGACCCCACCCCTTTTTGAGCCCCCAAATGTACCTTTATTGGACCCCCTTGAAAAAACTTTTGCTGTTTGCACATCTAGATATATGGGCCTAATATCCTACAAAGTTTGAAGGCTCTAGGTCTAATGGTCTTTGAGATTTTCAATGGACAAGTTCATTGCGACGAGAAAAAAAGGGAAAGAAGGATAATTATAATAACAAGTGATAACTGTGTTCGCAAGCGAAACACAAAAGTCTCCCAAACGAACTCCCATATCGGATATCAAGGCATTACGAGGCTCCCTCAAGAAAAAAAGGCCAGGGGTTGCCCTTATAAATAAGTTTACACATATTGCTGAAATCAAATTATTGCATGCTGAGGAAAGCACATTTTTCTTAAAATCATATATTTCTTGCTTGGTTTCCATGGCAACCAAATGCACTGTTAACCTTTACATCCAATTTCATACCTTGTTTCAGAAAAATTTGGGCAGGGGTTCCCCTTATTACATAAGTAATACATATAGCTGTAATGAAAAAACAACAATTAACAATTATTAACAATAATTACGATTTTCATAAAATTCTTAGTTTTTTTTATAATTTCCATGGCAACCATAGTTAATTTTGAAATTTCCCATCCATTAGAATCATTTTAAAACTGCTTCCAAAAAAATTTGGGCAGGGGTTCCCCTTATTATCTAAGTAATACATATTGCTGTAATCAAAATACTATTATCAAGAAAAACTACTATTTTCCCAAAGTTTCCATTTTTTGATATGGTTTCCATTGCAACAGTACTTATTTTGAAATTTCCAATGCTGCGGAACCCTTTTTTACATGACCCTCAACTTTCCCATGAAGTGTCACGGGGCTAGTGTTTATAGTTTTTGAGAAACAGTGAAGAATATGATGAAAATTATTCAAAATTTCATTTTCCCATAGGGTTACTATAGGATGACTCCACCCCTATTTGATACCCCAAGAAACACCCATACTGGACTCCCCATTGACAAATTTTGATGATTGCACATCTAGATACATAGGGCTAATATGCTACTAAGTCTGAAACCTCTATGTCCTATGATCTCTGAGATCTGCTTCGGACAACTTTATCCGGACGAGAATAAAGAGAGATGGAAGAATAAAGACTTGATAATAATAAGAAACGCAACAAAAACAATAATATTTTACGAAGGATATGGAGTAAATGAACATGAGACCATAACACATATGTTAACTCCAACTGTAATTTTAATGAGCTGTATGACCATTTCGGAAATGTATTCCTCATCAGCAGCACTAGAACCCAAACAAAGGAAATCCATAATTTCAAAAAATGTTTAAAATGCATAAAACCAAACGAAATCCGAATAATCGGTAATATCAAATATAGCCAAGGACAAAACTAAATTAAGTCTAATTAAGACTCCCAACTTTGTTTGGGAGATATAATTAGAAACGCAACAAAAACAATAAGTCTCCCAACTTTGTTTGGGAGACTTAATAACTAGTATTAATTGTGTTTGGATGCAAACACAACGAACTCCCATATCAGAATTCAAAGGCTTAAGATGAGATCCACAGATTTTAAACAACATTCCTGTCAAATTGCATTCAATTCTGAGCGCTTGGGATTTTCCGCCTTTTTACCGTTTCCATGACAACGGTCACCATTTTGAAGTCTTGGAGACCGGAACCCAATTTTAAACATGTTAGGCAACCTTTCCGTAAAATTACATCCAATTCTGAGCATTTTGATTTTCTCGCCTTTTTTACCGTTTCCATTGCAACAGTCGCCATTTTAAATTCTTTGAGACCGGAACCCAATTCTACACTTGTTAGGCAACCTTCCTGTAAAATTTCATCCAATTCTGAGCACTTTGGTTTTCCCGCCTTTTCTACCGTTTCCATGGCAACAGTTGCAAATTTGAAGTCTTGGAGACCGGAACCCAATTCTACACATGTTAGGCAACCTTCCTGTAAAATTTCATCCAATTCTGAGCACTTTTATTTTCCCTCCTTTTTTGGCTATTTTCATGGGAACGGCGGCCATTTGGAAATTCCAAGAGTTGAATGCACATGTTGGTATGGGTTTCCATGATCCTGTGAAGTTTCGTCATGATTGGATCACTAGTGTTCGAGAAATTTGGCGGACAAAGTCGTGGCGGAAAACGGAATAAGAACTAGTATTAATTGTGTTTGGATGCAAACACAAGAAGTCTCCCAAACGAACTCCCGTATCAGAATTGAAAGGCTTTAGATGAGCTCCACAGATTTTAAACAACATTCCTATCAAATTTCATTCATTTCTGAGCACTTTGCATTTTCCAGCTTTTTTTCTGTTTCCACGGCAACGGTCAACAATTTGAAGTCTTGGAGACCGGAACCCAATTCTACACATGTTGAACAACCTTCCTGTAAAATTTGATCAAATTCTGAGCACTTTGGTTTTCCCGCCTTTTTAACCATTTCCATGGAACCGGTGGCCATTTTGAAGTCTTGGAGATCAGAACTCAATTTTATACATGTTAGGCAACCTTCCTATAAAATTTCATCCAGTTCTGAGCACTTTGATTTTCCCGCCTTTTTGTTACCATTTTTATGGCACTGGTTGCCATTTTAAAGTCTTGGAGACCAGAAACCCATTCTACACATGTTAGACAACCTTGCTATAAAGTTTCATCCAATTCTATGCACTTTGATTTTCCCGCCTTTTTTTGCTGTTTTCATGGTAACCGGTGCCATTTTCAAAATTCCAAGACTGGAAAGCACATCTTGGGATAAGGTTCTATCATCATGTGAAGTTTCGTCAAGATTGGATCACTGGTGTCCGAGAAATTTGGTGGACAACGTCGCGGCGGAAAACGGAATAATAATAATAATAATAATAATAATAATAAAAATAAGAAACACAGCAAATACAATAAGTCTCCCCAAACTTCGTTTGCTAGACTTAATAATAATAAAAAACTAGATTTGCAATTGCAAGCAATAGCCGATGTCACCCCAGACAACTAATTTGATGATTCCATCATGTTCGCAGCCTCAAAATCTACTTACAAATCAATTTTCATTGAAGTCCGACAACGTTGAAATTTTGACGTAATTTGGCGGCCATTTTGAAAATTTTAAATGCACAGCATACAACTTCAGATGGTCGTCCAACTTTGTGCAAAGTTTGGAAACAATCCATCCAGCCATTTCAAAATAATCGCTCGGACAAGAATTATTGGAAGAATAATAAGAATAACTAGATTTGCAATTGCAAGCAATAGCTGATGTCACCCCAGACAACCAATTCGATGATTCCATGTTGTTTGCAGCGTTCAAATCTACCCAGAAAGTTGAAATTTTGACGTAATTCGGCGGCCGTCTTGGAAATGGCGGCCATTTTGAAAATTTTAATCATACAACTTCAGATGGTGATCCAACTTTGTACCAAGTTTGAAATCATTTGGTCCAGCCATTTCCGAATAATCGCTCGGACAAGAATCATTGGAAGAATAAGGAAAAAAAATAATAATCAGAAGAAACGTAGAATAACAACATGTCACCCCGACAAAGTCTGGGGTGACATAACTAGATTTGCAATTGCAAGCAATAGCTGATGTCGCCTCTGGCAGCCAATTCGATGCTTCCATCTTGTTTGCTGCGTCAAAATCTACCTAGAAATCAAATTTCGTTGAAATCGGACAAAGTTGAAATTTTGACGTATTTTGGCAGCCACCTTTGAAATGTCGGCCATTTTGAATTTTTCTTTTTTTTTTTGCTGCATGCCCATCTTCTAATAGTGATTTAACTTTTTGTCAAATATGAATGAAATCTGTCAAGGCATGTTTTAGCTTTGATGATTTTTATGGATATCCGACACATGCAAAACACTGACGTAACTGGGCAGCCAACTTGAAAATGGCAGCCATTTTAATTTTTTTTTTTTTTTTTTTTTGGTGGAGGCACAACTTTATAAGGTGATCCAACTTTGTACAAAATATGAATGAATTCTGTCCAGGCATCTCTGAGAACGAGGCCGGACAAAAATCATTGGAAGAAAGAAAGCGGAATAATAACTAGTATTAATTGTGTTTGGATGCAAACACAAGAAGTCTCCCAAACGAACTCCCATATCAGAATTCTAATTATTTAGATGAGATCCACAGATTTTTAACCTTTCTTTCAATTTTCATTCAATTCTGAGCACTTGGGATTTTTCCCGCCTTTTTACCATTTCCATGACAACGGTCACCGTTTTGAAGTCTTGGAGACCGGAACCCAATTCTAAACATGTTAGACAACCTTCCTGTAAAATTTCACAAAAGGAGTAGGGGCGATAAGGGCCTTATTTGGCCTGAAAAATAAATTTGATTGAAATCACAGAATTTTCTCATCGGAATATTCTGTGGGGATGGCTTTTCAGTAAACAGTAACAGTTCTACAATATTGATGTATGATTACTGAGTTTTTGAGTGTAGAAATAGGGACAAATTGAAGATTTTGTCGAAAAATGACAAATTTGAGCAAGTTTGACTCCTTTTTTTTTGTATAGGAAATAATGAGCACATTCAAGAACCACAAAATTATTATAATGAGAGGTTCATTTCATTTGTACCAATAAGTTGGTAAATTATCTAACTGGTTCTTGAATGTGCTCGGTATTTCCGGTGAGGAAAACTGTATGAAAATCTTCAAATTTGGTATATTTCTTTGAAAATTCTCAAAAGTAGCCTTTTCATGACGTCAGATCTGTACCTATCGTGACGTCATTGGTTCTAACTTTTGTATTTTTTATGTTAATGGGATCTCAACTTTGAAACGAACATGAAATAAAATCTTGAGGTGCAACTTAGAAATTCACTCGAATCTTGGGCCAAATCAACCCCTTATCGCACCTTGTCCTTTCATAAAATTCCGAGCACTTTAATTGTTCCGCCTTTTTATCATTTCCATGGCAACGGTTACCATTTTGAAGTCTTAGACACCGGAACCAAATTCTACACAAAATTTCATCCAACTCTAAGCACTTTGATTTTCCCGCCTATTCTACCGTTTGCATAGCAACAGTCGCCGCTTTGAAGTCTTGGACACCGGAACCAAATTTTTCACTTGTTAGGCAACCTTCTTGTAAAATTTCATTCAATTCTGAGCACATTGATTTCCCCGCCTTTTGTACCATTCCCATGGCACCGGACACCATTTTGAGGTCTTGGACACCAGAAGTCAATTCTACACATGCAAGGCAACCTTCCTGTAAAATTTCATCCAAATCTGAGCACTTTTATTTTCCCGCCTTTTTTACCATTTCCGTGGCACCGGTCGCCATTTTGAAGTCTGCTAGACCTGAAGTCAATTCTACACATGTAAGGCAACCTACCTGTAAAATTTCATCAAAATCTGAGCACTTTTATTTTCCCGCCTTTTTTACCATTTCCATGGCACCGGTCGCCATTTTGAAGTCTTGGAGACCAGAAGACAATTCTTCATATGTTAGCCAACCTTACTGTAAAATTTCATCCAAATCTGAGCACTTTGAGTTTCCCGCCTTTTTTACCATTTCCATGGCACCGGTCGCCATTTTGAAGTCTTGGTCTCGGTCGCCATTTTGAAGTCTTGGAGACCAGAAGTCAATTCTGCACATGTAAGGCAACCTACCTGTAAAATTTCATCCAATTCTGAGCTTTTTTATTTTCCCGCCTTTCTTACCATTTCCATGGCACCGGTCGCCATTTTGAAGTCTTGGAGACCAGAGGACAATTCTTCATATGTTAGCCAACCTTCTGTAAAATTTCATCCAATTCTGAGCACTTTGATTTTCCCGCCTTTTTTACCGTTTCCATGGTAACCGGTGCCATTTTGAAAACTCTGAGACCTCTAGGATCATTTTTTGATCTATATCCCATGAAGTTTCATCAAGTTTGGACCAGTGGTCTCTGAGAAATCGTCTGGAAAAAACTGAGGCGGAACACGGTAATAAAAAAAAATAATAATAATAGCAAGTTATAACTGTGTTCGCAAGCGAAACACAAAAGACTCCCAAACGAACTCCCATATCGGATTTCTGGGCATTATAAAACCCCTTTTTAAAAAAAATCGAGCAGGGGTTCCCGTTATAATTTGCTGGATACATATAGTTGAAATCAAAACATATCACACAAGAGAAAACACGTTTTTCTCAAAATAATAGCTTTTTTGCTCGATTTCCATGGCAACCAAATGCACCATTATCCATAACAATGAATTTTAGACTTTGTTTCAAAAAATATTTGGGCAGGGGTTCCCCTAATAACCTAAATAATACATATAGCTGTAATGAAAATACAGTTGTCAATAATAAATGCTTTTTCTCAAAATTTCAATTTTTTTTTGTATGGTTTCCATGGCAACAGTACTAATTTCCAAAATTAGAGCATTTTGGATTGGTTTCCATGGTAACCAAAGGCTCTAATGTCCATAACAATGAATCTCATACCTTGATTAAAAAAAAGGACAGGGTTTCCCTAATAACCTAATACACGTTTTTCTCAAAATAATAGCTTTTTGGCTCGGTTTCCATGGCAACTAAATGCTCCATTATCCATAACAATGAATTTCATACTTTGTTTCAAAAAATTTGGGCAGGGGTTTCCCTTATAACCTAAATAATACATATAGCTATAATGAAAATACAATTGTCATGGCAACAGTACTAATTTTGAAAATTATAGCATTTTGGCTTGGTTTCCATGGTAACCAAATGCACCATTATCCATAACAATGAATTTCCTACCTTGATTAAAACAAAATTTGGGCAGGCGTTCCCCTTATAACCTAAATAATACATATAGCTGTAATGAAAATACAATTATCAATACCAAATGCGTTTTCTCAAAATTTCAATTTTTTTGTATTGTTTCCATGGGAACGGTACTAATTTTGAAATTTATAATTCTATGGGACCCTTTCTTACATGACAAACATCCTTCCTATGAAGTTTCATGGAGTTACAGTACTAGTTTTCAAGATACAGTGAAAAAATGGTAAAAAAAAATCAAAATTTCATTTTCCCATAGGGTTAACATGGAGGACCCCACCCCTATTTGAGCCCCCAAAAAGTACCCTTTATGAACCCTTATCTGACATTTCTTTTGATGTTGCACAACTATATATATGGGGCTAACATCTTACAAAGTTTGAAAGCTTTAGGTCAAATGGTTTTTGAGATCTATTTCGGACAAGTTCATGCGGACGAGAATAAAGAAAGAAGAATAATAAAAATTTATAATTGGATCAGGATGCTGATACAAAAGTCTCCCAAACGAACTCCCAAATCAGAAATAAGGGCTACAAATCAATCCCACACAGCCTATGCAACCTGTCTGCTGAGTTTTCTTAAATTCTGAGAATTTTGAATTTTCACGCTTTTTTCTGTTTCCATGGCAACGGTCGCCATTTTGAAGTCTTGGAGACCAGGGACCAATTCCTCATGTCTTTAGCAACCTTCCTGTAAAGTTTCATCCAAATCCGAGCACTTTGATTTTCTCGCCTTTTTTGCCATTTCCATGGCAACGGTTGTCATTTTGGTCTAAGATCAAAGAGACACTTTTGTTATACGGGTGGAATTTGGTAAAAGTCTCCTACGGCTATAACACAAATACCACCAAAAATAGCATCACCACTGTGTTTAATCTGACGAAGTCGCTCACTCACATAAAGCAGAACATTTTGGCTTACAATAGAAATTTCATCAATAATTAAGATTTGAAGATTTTGCAGTTTTGAGCGAAGTTTATTTATCTCGTCATCACGTTTGTATATGTATGGCAACTGTAATGATTTGTTAAGGGAAAATGCTTGGTGTAATGTAGTACCTCCGATGTTAAATGCTGCCGTGCCAGTAGGAGCTGTCAGGAGGACAGTTATATCATCTGGATTAGGTGAATGTCTTTGTAATATTTTAGTTGCTTCCTGATATCTACATTTAATCAGATGGCTTTTACCAGTACCAGCTCCTCCTGCGATGAAAAGTTGAAATGGAATTGGCTTCAGACTTCACAATGTCAATGCACCACTTCCTTATTTGATAAAAACTGCCTTTTGTCCTTCATAAAGCTTTTGTAACATTTTTTTTTAAACTTGTCCTTAGACTTAAGATTTTGTCTTATTTCGATACCATCTCCTTGGGTATTTGCTTCCATGTTCCTTGTGTGTGATTGATCTAATTCTGGAATTTCTGCAGATTCTTCCTCATCAAAAGTTACTCTTTCGGACACAGCCTCCAAGCATTCTGCCTCAGACTCGGGCGCTATTAATGCCCAGGCATCCTCAAGGGGTCCGTTCATTTCTATGGCTTCCTGTGCTTCATCCAATACTTCAGCATGTTTTTCAAACTTTTGTCTGTTATTATAAACTATGTTTGTTTTTGACACTCTGAGGCTGTCCTGTTTGTTTAATTGCTACAGCTTCAGACTGGTACATACTCTGAAAAGATTCGACTCCAACAGGCTTTAATTGATTTTCTGTTCTATGAGGACAAAAGAGCTAAAGAATAGACTGAAAGTGCATCTCTGGGTTCTTTCAGAGGAAAATCTTGGGTATCGAACAACTGCAGCTTCTGTTCTGGATCGCTTTTGTATGTATCCTAAGTCTCCTTTTAGTTCAAATATATTAGAGTTTGTTTTATTTTTTTTTGGAACCTGGGAAGCTGTTAATATTCTAAACTCTGAACAGAACGAAGCATAACACATTTCTTCAAAGTCGCATGTATCTGGCCTTGCCTTGTATCTATCATATAATGAACTCATCCAAATGTTATCATCCTCCAACTGATCAGCTCTCCTCTTAATGACATTCAAAGGCAGACTCATGCAAACAGCATTATCACCAGTAGGAACAAATTGAACTTTCCTTGATGCTTCCTTGAGATGTAGTCCGCATACCCTGTATGTAGCTTCTTGGGCGCTGACTTCTCGTTGACGAAAGTATGCCCCTCCAATTTTCTTCATGGTAGATTGGGCATCGAGATTACCATCTGCTGCTTCTTTTCGAGCATTTTCTAGGACAACACCCATTTCCATTTCAGCTTTGGAGATGTATGATATTATATACATAACACAAGAATATGGATCCGTTATGTATTGGATATCCATATTAGCATTCCAGCAACGAAGGAGATCTGGATTGTACTGATTGATCCAAATGTCACCTGGGTTACGTTTTAGTGTAATTGATGTTCTCTTTGTCAATACATCTGTTGCTTTCTCAAAGTCTTCCTGAGTAATTCCAGCTGAAGAAAATATATCATGACAAATTGTATTGTTTGGAAGTTTTCCATTAAGAACGGTCCACAGGCGTTGTTAAACTTCTTTAGCATTTTCCTTTTGTTGTTGTGGAGTAATCTGCACAGAAGGGTCAGTAAGGCTTTGACCTCTAGCTATGAATGTTCTTTCAGATGGAGGTCTGGGGAAATTAAATCTACATGTTGTTCCCCTTTTTTGAAAGACTTCGAATGGTTCCTGCTGTGCATTTGCACGCTGGTGACTTTTTCAAAGAGGTCTGGATCTGCAATTTGATCTGGTTGATTACAACTAACATACTGGTCTATGAAGTCACATACAGTGTCATCATCTTCTCTGTTAATCTCCGGTGCACCATCAATCCAAAACAGACAGTGGGCATGTGGTGACCCACGCTGTTGAAATTAAATACGGTGAAAATGATCTTTTACATTTCCTAAAACTTTACGCTTAATAATTATTTCCTTCATGAAAGTGTTGAATCCATAATTGAACATAACAGAATTCATCACAGGATTGTTTTTTAACAACTCAGCTTTCCCATTCCAGCCCAGTTCCTCTACAGTTTGAGTGCTGCTCTGCTGTTCTAAAAGGACTTGAAAAATTTCTGTCCACCTCATATCAGCAGCTGAAAACGTGGCAAACCAAGTTGGAATCCCCAGTTGTCGTATCAATGCCATCAATTCACGCAATGCAGTCTGCCAATAAGGTGGTGTTCCTCTTATTGGAGTAAGAGATTCGTATCCTTGGTCTGAAGTCAACAGATTTTTGAGCTGATCTCTGTCAGTCAACATATTTGCTGTTATTATGTTTCCTGTTGAATCTTTACCATTACTTTTACGCATAGCAATAGACACTTTTGACATAACTTGTTCTAGTTCTGACAGGTAGTGAGCATAAAATATGTATGAAGTGTCACTAGCAAATCGTCTTTCTGCACTGAGTAGTCTAGCATGGAAGTATTTAGAACGGGTTAGACGGGTACTCCTTTGGTAATCATAGCTGCCAAAACATCCTGCTGGAAATTGAACCGGAAAAGACATGGCCTCATTTCCCTCTTCCTGTAGCATACTGACTGGTGTTTTGCCTTCCCCAGGTGCTACACAAAATATATCTTCAAAATATTGATCGAGAATTTCTTGGCCAATGTCAACTGGCTGTAAGCATGTATCTGAAAGAAAACCTCGATCTTGCATTGATTCTTCTTGTTCATTATTGGCCTCATCACGATTCTGCCCATTTTCAGTATCTTCTTGTAATTTAATTTCAACTTCCTCTGTATTCAATTCATCTTGATCAGGATGATCATCTACCCATGTCTGATTGATCAACACTTTATCACGGTAAAATGGATTATTGGTTTGAAGCATTTCTATTGCCTTACAAATCCGCTTCGTGCTGAAAAATTCGTACCGGCTGTGGCCCTTATATGCAAGCTTTCTCTTTAGCTTACATCGAATTAACTGTGTCTCATCTTCACATCTTGGTAAAAAATCTGTCGTTTTCTGAATGTCTCTTGGTACAGAAACACAGGGACCAATTATTCCCTTCTGACCTCCTTTTGGAAGCTGTACTATCTTCATGAAAGGGATTCTGAGAGCAACTAGTTGTTTTTCTAGTCTATTTAACCTATTCAAATCAAATCATCAAATTTCTGGTAGCTGCAGTCCATTTATATATGAATCAGTCGGCATTTCTCCTTTAAGTGGATGACGATGACATGTATGGCAAATCCATAACTTGTGGGCTATACAGGTACAATAATTGCCACATTCACCAGTACAATCAAAGCAATACTTTTTAGTAATGCATTGGCTTGCCATAGATAAACTTTTCTCACCTTTCTTGTAATATGTGTCCTCATTACATTCAATCACTTGTTTTTTTGAATTTGAACTTGTTACATATTGTACAAACATATTTGGGGGCCTTCTGTTACTTGTTCCCTGAAACAATTCTCTATGCTATTTAACAAAGTCCTCTGTCTCTGTCGTCTCCTTTGGACTGAATCAATTTTTCTCCTCTTAACATTCATTTCATGTTTATATTGCAGTCGTAACCTCAATTTAATCTTCTCCATTCTGTCTGTATCTAAGGAGATTGGAAGAATTAATTTTGTCTCTATTTTTCCTGTATCTAAGTAGATTGGAAGAATTAATTTTGTCTCTTTTTTTTCCTGTATCTAAGGAGATTGGAAAAATTAATTTTGTGTCTATTTTTCCTGTATCTAAGGAGATTGGAAGAATTATTTTTGTCTCTATTTTTCCTGTATCTAAGGAGATTGGAAGAATTAATTGTGTCTCTATTTTTTCCTGTATCTAAGGTATATTAGAAGAATTAATCTTGTCTTTATTTTTTCTGTATCCAAGGACATTCGAATAATTAATATTGCATCTATTCTGCCTGTACCTCTCGAGATTCAGAGAAATAATCTTATCTCTATTTTGACTGTATCTCATTTTACTAGCTTTTCATGGCTTTTCTAAATTCCAAGTTTTCTCTATATTTTACCTTACTTTTATCTTTATTTTGGATTCCAGAGTTCAAACTATATTCCGGTCGACGTTGATTTTTCTTGGCGTCACGATAAACAATATCAGACTGATACCTGTCCCTACAATATTGCTTCTTCATTTCTCTGTAATTTTCACTTGTTTGATACAATCTCTGCCATGCAGATAATTTTGGCTGATCAGTATCAGAATCTAGGTCTTCACTGATATCTGCTTTAGTAATAGTTTTCAAGCTGGAAATTCTCTCCTTCCTCTTTCTATCTCGGTCTTTTTGTCTAGAGGATCTTGAACATGGGTTTCGACTTGATTTCCTTCGCTTCCTTATATTTGTGCTATTAAAGTCACTTTCTGAGGTCACTTTCTTAACAGGAGACTTTTTCACAACATTATTGCAAATAAAAATCTCGCTTTGCATTTCAAAATCTTGAACAATTGTACACTGGTACCTCACTTCATGTAAAAGTTCTGATAATGCTCTCCTTAGTAGCTTCTGATCTTCTCTTTGTTCAACAGTATTGTCTTCTTCAATGATTTCTCTAGATTCATAGTCAGTTTCTATCAAACATTGATAATCAGAAGGTAGTTTGAATTCGTCCACTTCTTGTAAATTTGAAGATGCAATCAGAGCACATATTGCATTATGTATCTTATAACTGTCATTTGCAGTTTGATTACATTGAAAATCAGCAGGTAATTTGAATTCTTTGACCTCCTGGGAATTTGAAGATGCAATTATTAAACACATTGCATTATGCAGTTTATCGCTGTCATTTCAGTTTGATTCCAATATGCCTCTTTATCCATTTTATTTGTCTGTATTTTGATGTATCATACCAGTAGAAATTAATCTTTGTCTTTTGGGAATGAGCTAAAAAAAAATAAAAAAATAAACAATTAAACAATAAATATACACAAAAAAGGTTCATTTGCCATGGTTCCCTAGGACTTTAAATATATTAATAGTATATCGACAATTTGTCCCGTAGTTTTCCACTAGCTTTGTCTTTTTGCTTCTTTGATTTTACCTCTTGACAATTCTGTTTAGTAATTCTGTTATTACCTCCATATCTAATCATATCATTTAAGTTACTATCAGTTTGATTACATTTTGCAGTGTATGATGGTCTTCATTTTTTTTTTTTTTTTTTTTTTTTTTTTTTTTCATTGAATCACACTGAAGACACATAAGTTGTTGAAAAGGCCATCTTCATAAGCTAAAACCCAAGTTCTGTCTTTTGTTATTGAATATGTTTTAATAATGATTTTAAAACTGTAACTGACCAAATGATTATATTGAATCTTTGTAAATACATATATATATATATATATATGTGTGTGTGTGTGTGTGTGTGTGTGTATAGTTTTGTTTGATGTGTGATGCAATTTGAGACGTTAGTTTCAATTTATATTACAGCATTTTTGCAGCTGGTTTTTGAAATATTCTTATATCAAAATTATTTAAAGAGACAAAGCAACTACTAAATTTTGCATAATATCAGATATATTTAAAATCAGCTCTCTCATTTGGTTCCCCTTTCCAAGATCTGATTTTTGATAAGATTGAGCAGACATAAAGAATATCCCTACTGCAGGTTCTTGGGACTCCCAACAAATAATCCTAGCAATCACTGAAGTCGGTCCATATTTGAAAAAAAACCTATAAATGTAATGTACATGTAGTATGTACAAGATGTCAAGATGCAACATTGAAAACCCTTTCTAATGACTATAATGTCAGTAAGCTTGTAATGCGGACAGAATACCACCACATTGATACTTTATAAAATACAAACATCAGTGTTATGTGCAATTTACATACCTCTAAAGTATGCTCTCGTCTTTTATTCTTGATTAACTTCCGTCAGTAATCACAGACGAGGAGTGCCACCCCTCTGTACTGGGGGTTCGAAGGGGCAGGCAACAATCGGGACCTAGATAGCCTAGCATATAGCTCAAAAGGTTCATATTTGATTTTTGATGACTTAAGGGTTGTAGTATGTACTGCAGAATTTTTTTAATAAAGGGCTACGCCGAACGCAGCATCATACGACCGCAGCATGTCGACCACTGAAATTTGAACAAGTGTAATTTTAAAGTAAGTATAGACATACTAAAGAGCTTGACACAATAATTATATTGTCACAATAAGCAGATTGACCTAGTAATTAGCTGGACACAAACTATGGAAAATAAAAATTAGCCCTTATGACTCCTTAAGATTCCTCTTTGACCCCATATAGCTCGGAAACAGTAAGAACTACGCCAAATCCATTGACATACTACTGAAAGCTTCTATCAAGAGAAATCCATAGAAAAAAAATCTCGTCGAAATCCGATGAAAAATAAAAATTAAGGTTATCTGCAAATTTGGAGTTTTGGACCCTTTGAACCCTTATAGCTCGGAAACGGTAAGAGCTACGCCAAATCCGTTGACATTCTACGTAAAGCTTATATCAAGAGGAATCCAAAGAAAAAAATCCGATCGAAATCCGATGAAAAATGAAAATTTTAGGTAATCTGCGAATTTGCAATTTTAGCCCCGTTTGGACCCTTATAGCTCGGAAAGGAAACAAGTTAACAAAAATCTAATAATTGAGCGCTACATTAATTTTTCATAAGGAATCCATTGAAAAAACTCCATTAAAATCGGACTAAAAAGAAAAAAATAATTTTTTTGGGGGGTTTCCCCTATTAGGGCCCCATTTATCTCATGAAGGGTAAATGCGATGTGAAATCCGTTCACATATTACTGATTGGAAATTTAATAAGGAACACACTGAAAGAAACCCCATAAAAATCTGATAAATAATAAATATTCTACAACCTAATATATGAGAACACCCAATTTGGCCCTTTTTTCAGAAACGGGAAGGGCTACAATACCCAAAAGCATTCCCAGCCTTCCCTTTGTGCCAAGGAACATTGTGTTAAAATATCATAAAGATTGGTCTACCAGAACTTAAGTAATCGCACGGAAACGATGTGTCCATAGACGCAGACGCCGACGACGCCGCCGCCGACGACGCCGCCAGTATCATACATGTACCAATATACGACATCAAAAAATTTTTTTGCGGTCGTATAAAAATTTGAGGCTTGATTTTGAAGATCAAAGATTGTCTTGAAAATGGCAGCCATTTTGAAAATGACGGACATTTTGAAAAAAAAACTGTTCTATGCACATCTACTAATGGTGATCCAGCTTTGTGCCAAATATTAAATGATTCTGTCCAGGCATCTCCGAAAACTGGGCCGGACAAACTTTTTCAGACAAAGAACATTATATCGTCCCGACTACGTCTGGGACGACATAATAATAGCGGCCGTCTTGGAATTTTCTCTGCATTAACTCCTTCCTCTCATCTTACTGAAATTATAAACAAAAACTGATCAATTTCTGTAAAGCAGTTGCCTAGATATTGAATAAAGTGGAATTTTTTTGCGTGTTTTTGGCGGCCATCTTGAAAATGGCGGCCATTTTGAATTTTTTTGGTACAGATTCCGTAGTAATATTATTTTAAATATCTCTACCAAATTTTATGAAAATCTGTCAAGGCATTTGTGAGGTAAATGATCGACAGTTTTTTACGTAAACTGGCAGCCATCTTGAAAATGACGGCCACTTTGAATCCGAAAATTTCATGAAAGGTAAAACTCATCATAATTAAGCTTTTGACCAAATATGATTTTATTCAAACAAATGTCAACAAAGAAAATTCAGATTAAAATTTTTCAATCAGACATTACTGCGTATTTGTCGGCCATCTTGAAAATGACGGCCATTTTGACATTTTATTTTTGGATAGATTTCATCCACTATTCATACTGAACGTTTCTATAGAAGGTTTTATGAACTTCCTTCCAGTGGTTTAAGAGATAATTGACGCCTAGTGTTTGATGTGTTTGACGGTACATTTGTGGAATTTGTCAAAAAATCGTTTCTTGGCAGCCAATTTGGAAATGACGGACATTTTTAAGAAAAAATGTTCTATGCACATCTACTAATGGTGATCCAACTTTGTGCCAAATATGAATTGATTCTGTCCAGGCATCTCCGAGAACTGGGCCGGACAAACTTTTTCAGACAAAGAACAATACATCCTCCCGACAACGTCTGGGACGACATAATAATTGCGGCCGTCTTGGACATTTCTCTGCATTAACTCCTTCCTCTCATCTTACTGAAATTATAAACAAAAATGATCAATTTCTGTAAAGCAGTTGCCTAGATATTGAATAAAGTGGAAATTTTTTAACGTGTTTTTAACGGCCATTTTGAATTTTTTTAACAGATCCGTAATAATATTATTTTAAACATCTCTACCAAGTTTTATGAAAATCTGTCAAGGCATTTGTGAGATAAATGATCGACAGTTTTAAAACGCAAACTGGCGGCCATCTTGAAAATGACGGCCATTTTGAATCCGAAAATTTCATGAAAGGTAAAACTCATCATAATTAAGCTTTTGACCAAATATGAAATTATTCAAACAAATATCAATAAAGAAAATTCAGATTATAATTTTTCAATCAGACAACACTGCGTATTTGTCGGCCATTTTGAAAATGGCGGCCATTTTGACATTTCATTTTTGGATAGATTTCATCCACTCTTCATACTGAACGTTTCTATAGTAGGTTTTATGAACGTCCTTCCAGTGGTTTAAGAGATAATTGACGCCGAGTGTTTGACGGTACATTTGTGGAATTTGGCAAAAAATCGTTTATTGGCAGCCATTTTAAAAATGACGGACATTTTGAAAAAAAAAATGTTCTACGCACATCTACTAATGGTGATCCAGCTTTGTGCCAAATATGAATTGATTCTGTCCAGGCATCTCCGAGAACTAGACCGGGCAAACTTTTTCAGACAAAGAACAATATATCGTCCCGACAACGTCTGGGACGACATAATAATAGCGGCCGTCTTGGAAATTTCTCTGCATTAACTCATTTCTCTCAATTTTCTGAAATTATAAACAAAAAATGATCAATTTCTGTAAAGCAGTTGCCTAGATATTGAATAAAGTGGAAATTTTTTTACGTGTTTTTGGTGGCCATCTTGAAATTGGCGGCCATTTTGATTTTTTTTTGTACAGATTCCATGGTAATATTATTTTGAACATCTCTACCAAGTTTTATGAAAATCTGTCAAGGCATTTGTGAGATAAATGATCAACAGTTTTTAAACGTAAACTGCCGGCCATCTTGAAAATGACGGCCATTTTGAATCTGAAAAATTCATGAAACGTAAAACTCATCATAATTAAGCTTTTGACCAAATATGAAATTATTCAAACAAATGTCAACAAAAAAAATCATATTAAATTTTCAATCAGACAACACTGCGTATTTGTCGGTCATCTTGAAAATGGCGGCCATTTTGACATTCTATTTTTGGATAGATTTCATCCACGTTTCATACTGTACGTTTCTATAGTAGGTTTTATGAACGTCCTTCCAGTGGTTTAAGAGATAATTGACGCCGAGTATTTGACGGTACATTTGTGGAATTTGGCAAAAAATCGTTTATTGGCAGCCATTTTGAAAATTACGGACATTTTGAAAAAAAAATGTTCTGTGCACATCTACTAATGATGATCCAGCTTTGTGCCATATATGAATTGATTCTTTCCAGGCATCTCCGAGAACTGGGCCGGATAAACTTTTTCAGACAAAGATCAATATATCGTCCCCACTACGTCTGGGACGACATAACAAGTGATAACTGTGTTTGCAAGCGAAACACAAAAGTCTCCCAAACGAACTCCCATATCGGATTTCAAGGCATTACCAGACTCCCTCAAGAAAAAAATTTGGGCAGAGGTTCCCCTGATAACCTATGTAATACATATTTCTCAAAATTCCTATTATAACTCAATTTTTCTACAAAAAAAAATATGTTTATGGTTTTTTTCAATGACAATTAAGTGCTATTTGTCCAATACACCCAATTTCAGACCCTTTCCAAAAAAATTTGGGCAGGAGTTCCCCTTAAAAGCTATGTTATACATATTTCTCAAAACTCCTTCCTGGTTTTTAAAATAAATTATTTAATTTCTGGTTTTGTTTCCTTGGCAACCAAATGCTCTTTTGTGCATTACACCCTATTCCAGACCTCTTTCCAAAGAAAATTTGGGCAGGGATTTCCCTTATAACCTATGTAATTCATATTTCTCAAAATTCCTTTTTCAATCAGAAAACTCAATTTTTCAACCAAAAAAATATGTTTCTGTTTTTTTTTCTATGGCATACAAGTGCTCTTTTGTCCATTACACTCTATTTCAGACCATTTCCAAAAAAATTTGGGCAGGGGTTCCCCTTATAAGCTATGTAATACATATTTCTCAAAATTCCTTCTTTTTTATCAAAAAACCTGATTTAAAAAAAATAAGTTTCTGGCTTTGTTTCCATGGCAACCAAATGTTCTTATGTCCATTAAACCCAATTTCAGACCTCTTTCCACAGAAAATTAGGGCAGGGGTTCCCTTTATAACCTATGTAATACATATTTCTCAAAATTCCATTTTTAATCAGAAAACTCTATTTTTCTACAAAAAATATATTGATGGTTTTGTTTCTATGACAAACAAGTTCTCTTTTGTCCATAACACCAAATTTCAGACCTCTTTCCCAAAAAATTTGGGCTGGTGTTCCCTTTAAAATATGTAATAAACATTTCTCAAAATTTCTTCTTTTTTATCATAAAACCTGATTTTCAAAAAAAATAAGTTTCCATGAAAATGGGCAGGGGTTCCCCTTTTAAGCTATGTAATACAAATTTCTCAAATTTCCTTCTTTTTTTATCAGAAAACCTGATTTTTCAAAAAAAATAAGTTTCTGGTTTTGTTTCCATGGCAACAAAACGCTCTTTTGTCCATTAAACCCAATTTCAGACCTCTTTCCACAGAAAATTTATGCAGGGGTTTCCCTTATAAGCTATATAAACATATTTCTGAAAATTCCCTTTTTTAATCAGAAAACTCAATTTTTCTACAGAAAAATTTGTTTCCATGACAAACAAGTGCTCTTTTGTCCATTAAACCCAATTTCAGACCCATTCCAAAACAAATTTTGGCAGGAGTTCCCCTTATACATTGTTATAAGCTATGTAATACATATTTCTCAAAATTCCTTCTTTTTTATCAGAAAACCTGATTTCCAAAAAAAAAAAGCTTTTGGTTTTTTTTCCATGGCAACCAAATGCTCTTTTGTTCATTTAATCCAATTTCAGATCTCTTTCCAAAGAAAATTTGGGCAGCGGTTCCCCTTAAATATATCTAATACACATTCCTCAAAATGTCCTTTTTTATCAGAAAACTCAATTTTTAACAAAAAATACGCTTCTGGTTTTTGTTTCCATTGCAACAAAGTGCTCTCTTGTCCATTATACCCCATTTCAGACCCTTTCCCAAAATTGGGAAGGGGTTCCCCTTATAAGCAATGTAATATATATTTCTCAAAATTCCTTATTTTTTTACCAGAAAACCTGATTTTCAAAAAAAAAAAAAAAATAAGCTTTTGGTGTTGTTTCCATGGTAACCAAATGCTCTTTTGTCCATTACATCCACTTTCAGATTTCTTTCCAAAGAAAATTTTGGCAGGGGTTCCGTTTATTAATTATATACTACATATTTCTCAAAATTCCTTTTTTTAATCAGAAAACTCAATTTTTCAACAAAAAAATTTGTTTCTGATTTTGTTTCCATGGGAACCAAGTGCTCTTTTGTCCATTGCAACCAATTTCAGACCCTTTCGAAAAAAAAAATTGGGCAGGGGTTCCCCTTATAATCTAAGTAAAACATATTGCTGTAATCAAAATACTATCATCAACAAAAACTATCATTTTCCCAAAATTTCCATTTTTTGGTATGGTTTCCATGGCAACGGTAGTTATTTTGAAATTTCCAATGCTGCGGAATCCTTTCTTACATGGCCCTCATCTTTCCCATAAAGTTTCATGGAGCTAGTGTTTATAGTTTTTGAGAAACAGTGAAAAATATGATGAAAATCATTCAAAATTTCATTTTCCCATAGGGTTACTATAGGATGACCCCAGCCCTTTTTGATACCCCAAAACTACCCTAACTGGACCCCCCTTCGAAAAATGTTTGATGATTGCACATCTAGATACATACGGCTAATATGCTACCAAGTTTGAAACCTCTAGGTCCAATGGTCTCCAAGATCTGCTTCGGACAACTTTATTCTGACGAGAATAAAGAAAGATGGAAGAATAATAATAAGTGATAATGTGTTTGCAAGCAAACACAGAAGACGCCCAACCAGAATCAATTCTTCAATGTTCTTTGAAAGAACAATGCGTCCTCGATTTACAAATAAGGACTAAAACTCATCATGATTCTGTCTATCAGTGATATCCGTATTTTTGATTAACCTGTACACACTTTGTAATTGCGTCAGAAAGATCATTTCTATTTATATTTTATGAAGTTAGGCATTTTCTCTATGGTGTGTATTTATATAAAATCTTAAGTTACATTGAAATACATACAAGTTTCATTGAATTTGCACCACCCATTTTTAAGAAAACTAGTACGTCAATTGTTCGAAAAACAATTGATAGGTCTTTCCCGGAAGTTGCGTCATAATATTCTCATAATTGATCAACAGTTTAAGCTAAATATGTACATTTATTGATTCTTTTATGTGAAATAAAGTTTTTGGCCATGACCTTGAACTTTGACCTTGAACTTATTTTGAAGGTCACATCTTCCTTAACATTTTTTTGTATTGAATATCTCTTTGTATCTTCAATGGTAATTGAGCTATAAGCAAAAAACCCGAAATCAGACATAAAAAATCGGGTTTTGGCCCATAGGCCTAAAACAGTTTGTCCAATAATTTCGGATCCAATGTAACAAATGTAGATCTTAACAAGATACACATTTTTTCCATTACATGTTACCAGCTATCTATTATAGTTTATGAGTTCATCCAATGACAAGATCAAGGGTCAAAGTTCAAAGTGACCAATGACCCTTGACCATGGCATTTTTAAATGTAACACATATCACCTAAGATAAATGGAAAATGTTTCGGGTTTCTATCTCTTACCGTTTTCGAGAAAAACCGACTTAAAATATATGATGAAATTTTCAAGGGTCATAACTCCTGAACGGTTGACCAGAGAGTTTCGGTCTAAATGTAACAAATGTCGGGAATGACCTAACTAACATTTTTGTCATTACATTGTATAAGCTATCTGTTAAAGTTTCCGAGTTAATCCGATAATAAGATTTGGGGTCAAAGTTCAAAGTGACCAATGATGGTGGTCATTTGGAAAATTTCAACACCCTAGTGCACTTCTTTGGGTGGTGATCTATCTACCTGTGAAGTTTGATTATGATTGGGCAAGTGATCTCTGAGGATTGGTTGGACAAGATGATTTTTGAGGCGGAATAATAATAACGAGTGATGATATGTTTGCATGCAAACACAAGTCACCCATACCAGTTTCGATAACCAATTGCTTTTTGAAAAAATGCTGTGTTGTATATTTATCACCAATGATTGTAATAATGTGTTCTGAAATGTTTGTTTCTATTTCTTGTGTAAGAACTAGTGTCATACACACATTATCTTTTCGTCTATCAGTGTTAGTAGTACTTTGATTCACAGGTTAACACTTTATAAGTATATATATGTACTTGATTGCATCAGAAAGGAAGTTGCGTCATAATGGTTTCATTATTGATTCAATGATGAAACCAACATTCAAAGCTTAATACCGTATGTACATTTATTGATACTTTAACGTGAAATAAAGCTATAGGGCTGTGACCTTGACCTTTGACCTTGACCTCATTTTGAATGTCCAGACTTCCTGAACATTTTGTACATTGAATGTCTTTTAGTATCTTCAATACTATTTGAGCTATAAAATTCGGACATCAAAATCGGTTTTCGGTCCATAAAACGAAAACGGTTAGTCCGATAATTTCGGACCTTATGTAACGATTATAGATCTTAACAAGACACACATTTTTGTCATTACATTTTATCAGCTATCTATTACGGTTTATGAGTTATTTCAAAAACAAGGTCTAGGGTCAAAGTTCAAAGTGACCAATGACCTTTGACCTTGGCATTTTTAAATGTAACACATATCACCTAAGTTGAATGGAAAAGGTTTCAGGTTTCTATCTCTTACCGTTTTCGAGAAAAAGCACGCTAAAAGAGGTGACGAAACTTTCAAGGGACATAACTCTTGAACGGTACATCATAGAATTTTGGTCTTAATGTACCAAAGGTCCGTCATGACCTAATAAACATTTTAGCCATAACAATTAATCAGCTACCATTTACAACTTTCGAGATATTCCAATTTCAAGATTTGAGGTCAAAGTTCAAAGTGACCAATGACCGTGGTCATTTTGGAAATTCAAAGACCTTGCACATCTTTGGGTGGTTGTCTACATTGGTGCCATGTTTCATTAAGTTTGTAATACCCATCTCTGAGATAATGTTTGGACAAACTTTGAAAAATCCATTGAGGAATAATAATAATAACTAGTGTTAATTGTGTTTGGATGCAAACACAAGAAGTCTCCCAAACGAACTCCCATATCAGAATTCAAAGGCTTTAGATGGGATCCACATATTTTAAACAACCTTCCTGTCAATTTCATGCAATTCTGAGCACTTGGATTTTCCCGCCTTTTCACCGTTTCCATGGCAACGGTCGCCATTTTGAAGTCTTGGACACCGGAACCAAAATGTACACTTGTTAGGCAACCTTCCTGTAAAATGTCACCCAATTCTGGGCATTTTGATTTTCCCGCCTTTTTTTTACCATTTCCATGGCACCGACCACGATTTTGAGGTCTTGAACAGAAGGAGTCTGTTCTACACATGTAAGGCAACCTTCCTGTAAAATTTCATCAAATTCTGAGCACTTTGATTTTCCCGCCTTTTTTACCATTTCCATGGCACCGGTCGACATTTGAAGTCTTGGAGACCAGAAGTCAGTTCTACACAAGTAAGGCAACCTACCTGTAAAATTTCATCTAATTCTGAGCACTTTGATTTTCCCGCCTTTTTTACCATTTCCATGGCACCGGTCGCCATTTTGAGGTCTTGGAGACCAGAAGTCAATTCTACACATGTAAGGCAACCTACCAGTAAAATTTCATCTAATTCTGAGCACTTTGATTTTCCCGCCTTTTTTACCATTTCCATCGCACCGGTCGACTTTTGAAAATTCCAAGACTGGAATGCACATCTTGGGATGGGGTTCTATCATCCTGTGAAGTTTGGTTAAGATTGGATCAGTGGTGTCCGAGAAAACTGATGGACAAAGTTGAGGCGGAAAACGGAAGAAAAAGAATAATAATAATAATAATAACTAGATTTGCAATTGCGAGCAGTAGCTGATGTCGCCCCTGGCAGCCAATTCGATGATTCCATCTTGTTCGCAGCGTAAAAATCTACCTAGAAATCAGTTTTCGTTGAAATCCGACAAAGTTGAAATTTTGACGTATTTTTGGCGGCCATCTTGGAAATGGCGGCCATTTTGAAAATTGTTTTGCATAAATTCCTTCGTCTCATTTTATTGAACATCCTTGCTAAATATGAAGATATTCTGCAAAGCAGTTCCAGAGATATTGAATCCTCGGTTTTTAACGTAAAATGGCGGCCATCTTGGAAATGGCGGCCATTTTGAATATTTTTTCACCGTGTTGCACAACTTCATATGGTAATCCAACTGTGTGCCAAGTATCAAGTGGTTCGGTTCATGCAGCTCTGAGAAACGCTCCGGACAAAATTTATTGGAAGTAAAATAATAATAATAATAATAATAATAATAATAATAATAATAATAAGAAACAATAATAACAAAGAAACGGAACAATAACAATATGTCTGCCCGACTTCGTCTGGGGCGACATAATAATAATAACTAGATTTGCAATTGCAAGCAATAGCTGATGTCGCCCCTGGCAGCCAATTCGATGATTCCATCTTGTTCGCAGCGTAAAAATCTACCTAGAAATCAATTTTCGTTGAAATCCGACAAAGTTGAAATTTTGACGCATTTTTGGCGGACATCTTGGAAATGGCGGCCATTTTGAAAATTTTTTTTGCATAAATTCCTTCGTCTCATTTTATTGAACATCCTTGCAAAATATGAAGATATTCTGCAAAGCAGTTCCAGAGATATTGAATCCTCGGTTTTTTAACGTAAAATGGCGGTCATCTTGGAAATGGAGGCCATTTTGAAAATTTTTTCACCGTGTTGCACAACTTCATATGGGGATCCAACTGTGTGCCAAGTATCAAGTGGTTCGGTTCATGCAGCTCTGAGAAACGCTCCGGACAAAATTTATTGGAAGTAAAATAATAATAATAATAATAATAATAATAATAATAATAAGAAACAATAATAACAAAGAAACGGAACAATAACAATATGTCTCCCCGACTTCGTCTGGGGCGACATAACTAGTATTAATTGTGTTTGGATGCAAACACAAGTCTCCGAAACGAACTCCCATATCAGAATTGAAAGGCATTAGATAAGATCCACAGATTTTAAACACCCTTCCTGTCAAATTTCCTGCATTTCTGAGCACTTTTGAATTAACCACCTTTTTACCGTTTCCATGGCATCGGTCGCCATTTTGAAGTCTTGGAGACCAGAAACATTTTCTTCACATGTTGGGCAAACTTCATGTAAAATTTCATCCAATTCTGAGCACTTTGATTTTCCCGCCTTTTTTACCATTTCCATGGCATCGGTCGGCATTTTGAAGTTTTGGAGACCAGAAACATATTCTACACATGTTAGACAACCTTCCTATAAAATTTCATCCAATTCTGAGCACTTTAATTTTCCCGCCTTTTTTACCATTTTCATGGCATCGGTCAGCATTTTGAAGTCTTGGAGACCAGAAACACATTCTACACATGCTAGACAACCTTCCTATAAAATTTCATCAAATTCTGAGCACTTTGATTTTCCCGCCTTTTTTTGCTGTTTTCATGGTAACCGGTGCCATTTTCTAAATTCCAAGACTGGAAAGCACATCTTGGGATTAGGTTCTATCATCATGTGAAGTTTGGTTAAGATTGGATCACTAGTGTCCGAGAAATCAGGTGGACAAGTTTGAGCCGGAAAACGGAAGAAAAAGAATAATAACTAGTATTAATTGTGTTTGGATGCAAACACAAGAAGTCTCCCAAACGAACTCCAAATTCAGAATTCAAAGGCTTTAGATGGAATTTAAACAACCTTCCTGTCAATTTCATGCAATTCTGAGCACTTGGATTTTCCCGCCTTTTTACCGTTTCCATAGCAACGGTCGCCATTTTGAAGTCTTGGACACCGGAACCAAATTGTACACTTGTTAGGCAACCTTCCTGTAAAATGTCACCAAATTCTGGGCATTTTGATTTTCTTGCCTTTTTTAAAGTTTCCATGTCATCGGTCGCCATCTTGAAGTCTTGGACACCAGAAGCCAATTCTACACATGTAAGGCAACATTCTTGTAAAATTTCATTCAATTCTGAGCACATTGATTTTCCCGCCTTTTTTACCATTTCTATGGCACCGGCCATCATTTTGAGGCCTTGGACACCAGAAGTCAATTCTACAAATGCAAGGCAACCTTCCTGTAAAATTTCATCCAATTCTGAGTACTTTGACTTTCCCGCCTTTTTTTTACCATTTCCATGGCACCGACCACCATTTTGAGGTCTTGGACAGAAGGAGTCTGTTCTACACATGTAAGGCAACCTTCCTGTAAAATTTCATCAAATTCTGAGCACTTTGATTTTCCCGCCTTTTTTACCATTTCCATGGCACCGGTCGACATTTTGAAGTCTTGGAGACCAGAAGTCAATTCTACACATGTAAGGCAACCTACCAGTAAAATTTCATCCAATTCTGAGCACTTTGATTTTCCCGCCTTTTTTTCCATTTCCATGGCATCGGTCGACATTTTGAAAATTCCAAGACTGGAATGCACATCTTGGGATGGGGTTCTATCATCCTGTGAAGTTTGGTTAAATTTGGATCAGTGGTGTCCGAGAAAACTGATGGACAAAGTTGAGGCGGAAAACGGAAGAAAAAGAATAATAACTAGTATTAATTGTGTTTGGATGCAAACACAAGAAGTCTCCCAAACGAACTTCAAAGGCTTTAGATGAGATCCACAGATTTTAAACAACCTTCCTGTCAATTTCATGCAATTCTGAGCACTTGGATTTTCCCGCCTTTTAACCGTTTCCATGGCAACAGTCACCAATTTGAAGTCTTGGAGACCGGAACCCAATTCTATACATGTTAGACAACCTTCCTATAAAATTTCATTCAATTCCGAGCACTTTGATTTTCCCGTCTTTTTGGGGTGTTTTCATGGTAACTGGTGTCATTTTCAAAATTCCAAGACTGGAAAGTACATCTTGGGATGAGGCTCTATCATCATGTGAAGTTTGGTCAAGATTGGATCACTAGTGTCCGAGAATTTTGGTGGACAAAGTCGCGGCGGAAAACGGAAGAAGAATAATAATAATAACTAGTATTAATTGTGTTTGGATGCAAACACAAGAAGTCTCCCAAACGAACTCCCATATCAGAATTCAAAGGCTTTAGATGAGCTCCAAAGATTTTAAACAATAATCCTATCAAATTTCAATTATTTCTGATCACTTTGCATTTTCCCGCCTTTTTTCTGTTTCCACAGCAACAGTCAACAATTTGAAGTCTTGGAGAACGGAACACAATTCTACACATGTTAAACAACCTTCCTGTAAAATTTGATGAAATTCTGAATATTTGATTTTCCCGCCTTTTTTTACCATTTCCATGGAACCGGTGGCCATTTTGAAGTCTTGGAGACCAGAACTCAATTCTATACATGTAAGGCAACCTTCCTATGAAATTTCATCCAATTCTGAGCACTTTGATTTTCCCGCCTTTTTTGTTACCATTTTTATGGCACCGGTTGCCATTTTGAAGTCTTGGAGACAAGGAACCCATTCTACACATGTTAGACCACCTTCCTATGAAATTTCATCCAATTCTGAGCACTTTGATTTTCCCGCCTTTTTTTGGTGTTTTCATGGTAACCGGTGCCATTTTCAAAATTCCAAGACTGGAAAGCACATCTTGGGATGAGGTTCTATCATCATGTGAAGTTTTGTCAAGATTGGATCACTAGTGTCCGAGAAATTTGGTGGACAAAGTCGCGGCGGAAAACGGAATAATAATAATAATAATAATAAAAATAAGAAACACAGCAAAAACAATAAGTCTCCCCAAACTTCGTTTGGGAGACTTAATAACAAGTAAAAACTGTGTTCGCAAAGCGAAACACAAAAGTCGCCCAAACCTCCCATTGATCAGCATCCCGGCAAATTCGAACTCTCAAAATTAGTTCTACACTTTCTATACAACCAATATGTAAAATTTCAAGCAATTTGGAGCACATTTAATTTTCCCGCCTTTTTTCAGTTTCCATGGCAACGGCCGCCATTTTGAAAATTTTTGACCTAAAAATATGTTCTACACTTCTTGCAGAGCGTTTCTGTAAATTTTCATGCAATTTGGAGCACTTTCAATTTTCCCGCCTTTTTTCAGTTTCCATGGCAACGGCCGTCATTTTGGAAATTTTCAACCTCAAAACATGTTCTCCACTTCTTACACAACCTTCCTGTAAAATTTCATCCCATTTGAAGCACTTTTAATTTTCCCGCCTTTTTTTCAGTTTCCATGGCAACGGCGGCCATTTTGAAAATTTCAAGACCAGAAAGCACATCTCGGTATGGGGTTCCATCTTCCTATGAAGTTTGGTAAAGATTGGACCATCGGTCTCCGAGAAATCAGGTGGACAAGTTCACGGCGGAAGAAAAGAGAGGAAGAATAATTATAACAAGTGATAACTGTGTTCGCAAAGCGAAACACAAAAGTCGCCCAAACCTCCCATTGATCGCCATCCTAACAATTATTTTATTCCAAAAATATGTTGTTCTACACTTCATACACAACCTTCCTGTCAAATTTCATGAGATTTGGAGCACTTTTAATTTTCCCGCCTTTTTTCAGTTTTCATGGCAACAGCCGCCATTTTGAAAAGTTTTTACCTCAAAATATGTTCTACCCTTCATACACAACCTTTCTGTAAAAATTCATGCAATTTGGAGCACTTTGAATTTCCCGCCTTTTTTCAGTTTCCATGGCAACCGCGGCCATTTTGAAAATTCCAAGACTGGAATGCACATCTTGGGATGGGGTTTCATCTTCCTGTAAAGTATGGTTAAGATTGGACCAATGGTCTTTGAGAACCAGGTGGGACAAGTTCATGGCGGAAGAAAGAGGAATAATAATAATAATAATAATAATAATAACTAGGGTTCCTATGTTTGGATACAAACATAAAAGTCTCCCAAACCTCCCATGGACACAGGACATAGCTTTTGATTTGAGTTCCGCACAATCTTGACAACCCATCTGTGAAATTTCATCCAATTCGGAGCACTTTCAATTTTCCCGCCTTTTTCAGTTTCCATGGCAACGGCGGCCATTTTGAATTTTTTGGGCCCAAAAATGTGTTCTACTATTTGTATACATCCTTCCTGTGAAGTTTCGTTCAATTTGGAGCACTTTCAATTTTCCCGTCTTTTTTCCGTTTCCATAGCAACGGCGGCCATTTCGAAATTTTTTGGCCCAAAAAGGTGTTCTACTATTTGAATACATCCTTCCTGTGAAGTTTCGTTCAATTTGGAGCACTTTTAATTTTCCCGCCTTTTTGGCCGTTTCAATGGCAACGGCGGCCATTTTGAAAATTTCAAGACCCAAGTGCACCCCGCGGTATGGGTATCTATCATCCTGTGAAGTTTCATAAAGATCGGACCAATATTCTCCGAGAAAACTTCCGGACAAGTTCAGTGGCGAAGAATAGGGAAGAATAATACTAATAATAATAAGAAACGGTAGTAAAACAATAAGTCTCCCCAAACTCTGTTTGGGAGACTTAATAATATTAATAATTATAAGAAACGGAGCAAAAACAATAAGTCGCCAAACTTCGTTTGGGCGACTTAATAATAATAAGAAACGGAGCAAAAACAATAAGTCGCCAAACTTCGTTTGGGTGACTTATTAACGAGTGACGCTATGTTTGCATGCAAACACAAGTCACCCAAACCAGATTCCATACTCAATTGTTCTTTGAAAGAATGTTGTGTTGTAAATTTATCACCAATGATTGTAATAATGTATTCGGATTATTCCTTATATCAGAATTAGTATTTAAAATTCATAACATTTTATATGTTGAATGTCTTTTTGTATCTTCAACGGTATTTGAGCCATAAGCAAAAAACCTCAAAATCACACATCAAAATTGGTTTTTGGTCCATAGGTCGAAAACGGTTGGTCCAATAATTTTGGACCCAATGTAACAGATGTAGATCTTAACAAGACACACATTTTTGCAATTATATGTTTTCAGCTATCTATCACCGTTGAAGAGTTATAACAAAAACAAGGTCTAGGGTCAAAGTTCAAAGTGACCAATGACCTTTGACCTTGGCATTTCTAAATGTAATACATATCCCCTAAGTTGAATGGAAAAGGTTTCAGGTTTCTATCTCTTACCGTTTCCGAGGAAAAACATGTTTAAAGATATGACGAAATTTTCAAGGGGCATAACTCGTGAACCGTTGACCAGAGAGTTTCGGTCCAAATGTAACGAATGTCCATCATGACCAAACAAACATTTTTGTCATTTCATTTACACATCTATCTTTTACGGTTTCAAAGTTATTCCAATAAGAAGGTTTGAGGTCAAAGTTCAAAGTGAGCAATGACCGTGGTCATTTTGGAAATTTTTAGTCCTTCCTGCACATCTTGGGGATGGTATCTACAATGGTACCAAGTTTCATAAAGTTTGGTCCATCCATCTCTGAGAAAATGTTTGGACAATGTTTGAAAAATCATTGAGGAATAATAATAATAATAACGAGTGATAATATGTTTGCATGCAAACACAAGTTACCCAAACCAGATTCCATACCAAATTACTCTTTGAAAAAATGATGTGTTGTATATTTATCACCAGTGATTCTTATAATGTGTGTTGTAATATTCGTTTCTATTCCTTATGTAAGAGCTAGTGTCATAAACTCATTATCTTTTCGTCTGTCAGAGTAGTACTTTGATTACCAGGTTTACACTTCATTAGTATTTGTACTGGATTGAATCAGAAAGGAAGCTGCGTCATTATGGTTTCATTATTGATTCATTGATGAAACCAACATTCAAAGCTTTATATGTACATTTATTGATACTTTAATGTGAAATAAAGCTATGGGGCTGTGACCTTGACCTCATTTTGAAGGTCAAGACTTCCTGAACATTTTGTACGTTGAATGTCTTCTAGTATCTTCAATGGTATTTGAGCTATAAGCAAAAAACGCTAAATTCGGACATCAAAATCGGTCCATAAAACGAAAACGGTTGGCCCGGTAATTTTGGACCTTATGTAACAAATATAGATCTTAACAAGACACAGATTTTTGCCATTACATGTTATCAGCTATCTATTACGGTTTATGAGTTATTTCAAAAACAAGGTCTAGGGTCAAAGTTCAAAGTGACAAATGACCTTTGACCTTGGCATTTTTAAATGTAACTTATATCATCTAAGTTGAATGGAAAAGGTTCCAGGTTTCTATCTCTTTCTTTTTTCGAGAAAAAACATGCTAAAAGAGGTGACAAAACTTTCAAGGGGCATAACTCTTGAACGGTGCATCATAGAATTTCGGTCCAAATGTAACGTAGGTCCGCCATGACCTAATAAACGTTTTAGTCATACAATGAATCAGGTATCATTTACAGTTTTCGAGATATTCCCATCACAAGATTTGAGGTCAAAGTTCAAAGTGACCAATGACCGTGGTCATTTTGGAAATTCAAAGACCTTCTTGCACATCTTGGGGTGGTTGTCTATATTGGTGCCATGTTTCATTAAGTTTGGAATATCCATCTCTGAGATAATGTTTGGACAAAGTCCATTGAGGAATAATAATAATATAGAGTGATGATATGTTTGCATGCAAACACAAGTCACCCAAACCAGATTCCATACTCAATTGCTCTTTAAAAAATGTTGTATTGTATATTTACCACCAATAATTGTAATTATTTGTTCTGAAATGTTTTTTTTTATGTCCCATGTAAGAATTAGTTTCTTAAGCTCATTATGTTTTCGTCTATCAGTGCTATTAGTGCTTTGATTCACAGGTAAATTAACCTGTCATAATGTTTTCATTATTGATTAATCGATGAAATCAACTTTTCAAGCTTGATATGTGTATTTATTGATACTTTAAAATGAAATAAAGTGTGGGGGTGTGACCTTGACCTTTGACCGTAATCTCATTTTGAAGGTCCCGTCTTCCTGAACATTTTGTATGATGAATGTCTTTTTGTATCTTCAATGGTATTTGAGCTATAAGCAAAAAACCTAAATTCGGACATAAAAAATCGGTTTTTGGTCCATAGGCCCAAACCGGTTGGTCCAATAATTTTAGACCCGATGTAACAAATGTAGATCTCAACAAGACACACATTTTCCCATTACATTTAATCAGCTATCTATTATGGTTTCTGAGATAATCCAATAACTTGGTCTGAGGTCAAAGTTCAGTGACAAATGACCTTTACATTTTTAAATGTAAAACATATCACCTAAGTTGAATGGAAAAGATTCCAGGTTTCTATCTCTTAACGTTTCCGAGAAAAAACATGCTTAAAGATATGACGAAATTTTCAGGGGGCATAACTCATTAACGGTTCATTATAGAGTTTCGGTCCAATGTAACAAAGGTCCGTCAGGACCTAATACACATTTTTGTCATTACATATTTTCAGCTATCTGTTACATTTTTCGAGATAATCCAATCACAAGGTTTGAGGTCAAAGTTCAAAGTGACCAATAACGGTGGTCATTTTTGAAATTCAAAGACCTTCTTGCACATCTTCGGGTAGTTGTCCATAACGGTGCCAAGTTTCATTAAGTTTGGACTACCCATCTTTGAGATATTGTTTGGACAAAGTTCATAAAATTCATTGAAGAATAATAATAATGAAAAACAATAAGAAACAGACTCACAATAAGTCACCAAACTTCGATTGGGTGACTTAATAATAAGAAACAGAGTGAACAAAATAAGTCACAAAACTTCGTTTGGGTGACTTAATAATAATAAGAAACGGTGCAAACACAAGAAGTCGCCAAACTTTGTTTGGGCGACTTAATAAGAAACGCAACAAAAACAATAAGTCTGCCAAACTTCGTTTGGGAGACTTTAAAAAACAATAAGTCTCCCAACTTCGTTTGGGAGACTTAATAATAAGAATTAAGTAAAAATAATAAGTCTCCCCAAACTTCGTTTGGGAGACTTAATAAGAAACGCAACAAAAAACAATAAGTCTCCCAAACTTCACAAACTTCGTTTGGGAGACTTAATAATAAGAATCAAGTAAAAATAATAAGTCTCCCCAAACTTCGTTTGGGAGGCTTAATAAGAAACGCAACAAAAACAATAAGTCTCCCAAACTTCACAAACTTCGTTTGGGAGACTTAATAATAAGAATAAGAAACACAGCAAAAACAATAAGTCTCAACAAACTTCGTTTGGGAGACTTAATAATAATAATAGAGAAACGGACAACAACAATATGTCGTCCCGACTACGTCTGAGGCGACATAACTAGATTTGCAATTGCAAGCAATAGCTGATGTCGACCCTGGCAGCCAATTCGATGCTATCATCTTGTACGCAGCGTCAAAATCTACCTAGAAATCAATTTTCATTGAAATCAGTGAACGTTGAAATTTTGACGTATTTTGGCGGCCATCTTGGACATGGCGGCCATTTTGAAAAACAAATTTCATAGCCTGCACTCCGCGTTATGGTGATCTAACTACCTGCCAAGTTACATTTGATTACATCAAACCGTTCTCTCAAAAAAGTCCGGACAAGAAAGTGTGGAAGAACAGAAATAATAACTAGATTTGCAATTGCAAGCAATACCTGATGTCGCCCCTGGCAGCCAATTCGTTGCTCCCATCTTGTTCGCAGTGTCAAAATCTACCTAGAAATCAATTTTCGTTGAAATCGGACGTTGAAATTTTGACGTATTTTGGCGGCCATCTTGGAAATGGTGGCCATTTTGAAAAAATTTTCGGTAACCTGCACTTCTTGTAATAGTGATCTAACTTCCTGTCAAGTTTCATTTCCTTGCCTCACTTACACTGTGACGGGTGCTGTTAACAGAGCAGGACATGCTTACCCTTCCGGAGCACCTGATGTCACTCTCAGTTTCACTGGAGTTCACACTGTGAGTGCCTTTGTTCTGAATGTTGTGGTTTCTGGTTCTGTGCTTTGTGTCTGTCTGGCGTCATTGTTTTTGTGTCTAACGTCATTGTTTTCTGTGTTCTCGTTTTTGCCCTGTCTTTGGACTTCGATTTTTGTGAATTTCACCCCTTTGTTCCTTCGGTATTCTACTGCCGTTGTATCAAACCGTTTTTTCAAAATAGTCCGGACAAAAATGTGTGGAAGAACAATAAAAATAATAACAAAGAATAATTATAATAATAAGAAAAAGAAGAAACAGAACAATAACAATATTTCGCCCCGACATTCGTCCGGGGCGACATAACTAGGTTTGCAATTGCAAGCAATAGCTGATGTAGCCCCTGGCAGCCAATTTGATGCTTCCATCTTGTTCGCAACATCAAAATCTACCTAGAAATCAATTTTCGTTGAAATCAGACAAAAAAAAGTTGAAAATTTGACGTATTTTGGCGGCCATCTTGGTAATGTCGGCCATTTTGGAATTTTTTTTTGCTGCATGCCCATCTTCTCATGGTGATTCACTTTTTTGCCAAATATGAATGAATTCTGTCCAGGCATGTGTGAGATTTCATGATTTTCATGGAAATCCAAAAAATTCAGAACGTTGACGTAACTTGGCAGCCATCTTGAAAATGGTAGCCATTTTGAAAATTTTTGTTTGTGGAGGCACCACTTCATAAGGTGATCCAACTTTTTACCAAATATGAATGAATTCTGTCCAGGCATCTCTGAGAACTAAGCCGGACAAAAATAGGTGGAGGAAAGAAAGAAAGCGTAATAATAACAAAGAAACAGACGAAAAAAAATATGTCGTCCCGACTACGTCTGGAACAACATAATAATAAGAAAGAATAAGAACAAGAAAAAGAAGAAACGGAACAATACCCATTGGATGTCTGAGAATTCTCGATCTTGCACTTTTAACTGATGTTACATTTTTAAAAGCAATCAAATAATTTAACATACATGTAGATCTTACAGGGCAATTTAATTTCAAATATGGCTTAAATTGCTTCCTTAAGGGGCTTCCTATGTGAACCATTTAAGGTAGATTGACACCGATGCGCTGCACAATTAATTTGCGCCTTTGAAAAAAATAGAGTCGAATTCAGATTGATTCGATTTTTTTGCCTAAACAGTCATTTTACAGGTTAAAGATTGCCATCCATATTTACCCCGTACATTTTCTTTGTAAATTATTGGGGAAAAAGGCATAAAAAGGACAGACTTTGACCTGGATTCTAGAAGAAACAAGCATGGTGACTCATACTTTTTACTGCGGATTTCAAGTGTATAGGATTGGTTCTTCAATTGTTCCATTTTATTACAAAATCTCATAGATGTAAATATTATAAGTGTCTATCTACCTTAAGAGGTTCTGTTGGAAGGTCATTTATGTATTTGGTATATTATTGAGGCTCCTCGATGGAGTAACGGGAAGTCAAATAATCAAAGCTTTTTGCAAATGTAATACCTAAATAATTGTATTCTGAAAATAGGTAATATTAGTAAATTTTCAAAAAAAAATCGTCATAAAAAATCAAGACATCAACATGTAGTCTGTTAATCATTTAAAAATTTACTTGGTAAACAAATAACCACCCATAAACCACTCTTATGTCTTACAGTCGATAATGAGGTTATTGTACTATTTGTATATTTCCAATTGAGACAGTCTATGAAAGGAAATCTTAAGTTGTATACCAAGGAAAACATCTTATTAACATTCAGAGAAACTAGGGGAAAAGTTGAGATGTATTGTGAATGTGATTTATTTCTTGTCTTTAGCTACAAGTATATTTGAAAATTAAAGTAAATACTGGGCTTTCGAGATAGGAACTCTCGTGTAACTGAAGGTGGAAACAGTCGCCTCAAATACCAGTAATACGGAATGACTGGATTCTTGACCAATTCAAATAAATATATAATACATAAGAAAACAAAATATTTCTGAAATTGAAGTGCATACTTATCATTGTTCCTACATGACAATTCGTTAACTAAATTTAATTGACGAAAAACATTTAACCTGAAGCGTTACAATAGATTAAATAGAAATCACCCTTAGCTCAACATTGTTCATTAATTTGTGATTCCCTCTCAATGTATTGATGTATTGATTTTTGACGTATAAAAATAGAATTTTATTCCGGTATGAACACGACTCAGAAGTCGCGTAAACAAGGGTTATCAATGTTTACAAAGTTAACATCGTTATGGCATATAATCACAGATGCCTTGCTTTTTATTGAGATTTTCATGCATATTTAAGGTTGATTTAATGGCGTGTCTAATTATGTAGGTAAAAACTAGGAAGTAGATTTGCATGCAGAAAATCTAGATCAAAGTGACCTTATATTGCCTGGATGCTGACCAAGCTCCGAAAATGCAAGCACATACAAGGTAAGATGATCCTACTGTACCATGTAGAAAAACTGCATGGGATTTGAACTACGACGTAAATTAAAATGTAACTCGATCATGTAGAATATGGTCAAATGGATATACATGTAGTATTGTCAGACTGCTGACCTACTACCTTGCTTGCACGTCATGCAAGATGTACAGTTTTGACATGACACAAATTCGAAGGCAAGTCAATCTCATGAAAAATGTAAGTCAAAACAACCCAAGTTGGCAAGGCTGCTAGAACGCCGAACTAACACCAAATGTACAAAGGACCTAGATCAAATTTAAGACAATCAGGTGAAATATATAGGTCAAAGATACCTGAATTGTAATTTTCTTGGAGGCTGTAAGTCAACCAAAGATGCAAAGATTAATGATATAAGTACCCTTCATAGTTACCAAGATATGCAATATACCCAAATGTTATGCGCACATAAATGCCGAGGGTACTTCATCAGTCCCCTCAACTTTGTTGAAGCAAACTAAAAATGATAAAAAACACAACAATAAAAACGTGACCGACACATAATTGCTGTCGTAGCAGCTTTTTCTTTTTTGTCCTGCCTTTGACGATGGTCTCTAAAAGTGAGAAATAGGCAGTCCTTTCCAGGGAGATGGTTCACACGGGTCTTGGAATTCTTGAAAAGTCATGGAATTTGAAAAATCAGAATCAAGGCCCGGTTAAGTCATTGAATTCTATTTTTACAGCAGAAAAAAAAAGTTTGATCTACATTTTGCCGTCAAAGAACATTTTTTTACTACCCGAGGAGGGAGTTGTTTCCCGAGGGCTCTGCCCGAGGGAAACCGACTCATCAAGAGTTGACAAATCTGGATGTTTCCCGTCAACAGAGGGCCATAATTGTTTTATTATACTTTAAACAGTTTCAGAAATTCCAAATCAAGAGGTCTTATTATGGTTTTAACCTCACAAAGAAGACTGATATAATCTGATAGTGATTTTTAGAATCTACAGGGTTGTTTCTCTCCGTGACGTCATATCATGTTCAGCGGGAAACAACAGGGTTGTTCCCGCAGTGATGTCATATCGAGGTTGTTTGCTGAAACATCCGAGTTATTTTGAAGTCACATGATTGCTTTCATCCAATTAAATCTTCTCTTACTTAGTAAAATATAATAATGGATGTGGTCATTACAAAAATAAAGATCCAGAGACATGGCAGAAACGAGAACGCAGAACAACAAGGACACAATAAAGACATGTTGAAACAACCACAAGGTACGGAAATAAAAAGACGACATTCAGAACTAAGGCAATATTAGTGTAATTCCCAGTGACATCTGAAGCTCCGGAAGGCTAAGCTTGTCCTGCTCTGCTATCGGCATCCGTCATACTATCTATCAGTGAGTCAATCCAGGGTTAAGTCAAAACCGGTTATGTCAAATCCGTCTTAAGACGTATAATCTAGCCGAAAATGTCCATTTGGGTCACAGACACGCTATATATTTCAATGATATCAAGATTAGGGCCATAGAATATCTGGAGGGATGATAGTAACAAAGGCTGATAAATCCATGACTTAGCAGTTTTTTGGGAAAGTGTTTTGCTCTATTCGAAAAATCACTGTATAAAGTACAAGCTCAAGAATAACGAATCAACTGTGAAATGTAAACTCTATCGGCTGGAGAAATAGGTGTATTGATGCTAAGAAAGGAAAAATGCACAAGAGGGGAGTTAAAATCATCACGTTTGCCGTATAGCCTAGATTTGAAACCCCCATCTTCGTCAATGTATATCAAAAGATCCAAGTACGAACACAAGTAGGTGTTTTTTAATTAGTCTCTTTAATTTCAAGCTTATTTGGATAAATCTGGTGTAGATATTCCTTAAATCTTGGATTATGAAAAGAAAGAACATTGCCTATGTAATGAATGCTGGAATATAAGGACTTGGCTAAATGTTTTTGTTTAATCTGTGTTAGCCCGTGTAAAAACTTGGCTTCATACGAGTGACAGAAAAGATCAGCTTAAAGTCGCGCACAACTAGTTCCCATTGGAATATCGATTTGTCTGTTGAAAAACGAGGCCTCTATGGCCACATTCGACAAAATGTTGTCGATAAAAAAATATAACACTTTGATTACGACATTCTTAGTGTACTTTGTGTTAGATTCGGTGTGGTTTTTAACAAAATATGTTTTGTCTTTCCCTACTACTAAGTGAGATAATCTGCGTTCTCAATTTTGAGTGCAGAAACACTGATGTATCAATTCAGAAATTACTGTTTTTAATTGATCGTATAAAGAGTACAAAAATCAAAAGTTTGTAAGATATGGCAATAGGTGAGACTAGTTGAAGATAGCTGTTTGATGAGATCTTTACAATTTTTTAGAATCCACATCTGATTAACGCCGCTCGTGGAGTAGACTTTATCACAGTAGCTTTTCATGCCATCTCTGACTGCGGTCAATAAAGTAGTAAGGAGCGTAGAAAGAGGTTAAGTAGAATATCTGGAAGACCCTGCAATAAATCTCTGTATGTACGGAATCTTATGAAATTTAGGGAAAAAGTAGATGTAATTGAGCTGATTGTTTTCATCATCCGCTTTGATGCCAAAGGATGCTATAATGTAGAAATGTAGCTCTTCCGTAGTCGAGAAAAGACCTAACCATGGGCGTGGCAAATGTATTTTTTTAACGAGTCATTATATCTACGTTGTGTTTTGCGTTTTTAAACATGTGACAGTATTACCGTTCGTGGGGTTCCAATTTTCTTGCTTCACTTACACGATGAAATTAAGTTCCAAAAGAAATGCATCTTTTTGTTAGAGTTTAAATGCATTGAATTTGAAACTACGAACTTAGGTACCCATGAAAATGGGATACATGTAATAATAAAAACTAATGTCCACGAGGAAAACTACTCCCCCAGTATTTCAACAATATGTTTGTTCTTTGCTTAATTATCGGATACATTTAAATGTAAATGTTTGTGATTGTCAACTTCTTAAAGTTTGATACCATTTCAGCTCTATCTTCATTTTCTTAAAATAAAATGTAGTTTTATTGAGATTAAAACCAACTCTCAATTGCCTAATCCAACAATTTGACATTTCGAGATAATTATTCAGGATATCTTGATTATCTGTTAGTGCTCTAAGCAAGGAGGTATCGTTTGCATATAATTTCATATCACTGTTGATAACTTCATTTATGTTACTCATATAACTATAAGAAGTACCCAAGGGCTTAATATAGAGCCTTGTGTTAACCAATTGAAATAGGGTCGCCGACCACCGTATTTCACCCTGATTTTATATTCCTATGGGGCAAACTTGAAACGCTTTAATCACAAAAGCGCTTGAAATTCAATTAGATCATAATAGAAGATTACAAAAATCTGTATTTCCCGATTGAAAGATGATTTGAGGACAAGGGTAGCATCAATTTTATCTATATTATCTTCGTACGCTGCGGAGGTAGGCGTATTTGTGCTAAGAAAGCTATTTTCATAAATGTATAACAAAAATTCAAGGTATGAAGCTTTAATCTATATTTTGATCGATTCGGACTTTTATTGTCACTTTTATTTATCAACAAGAGGATACAAGGTGATTTGATCGAAAAGTAGCTCACAGTGCCTGATACTACAGTCGATATGACTGTACAAAATATGCCCTGGTACATCTTTCCTTTAAAAAAAAATACCAGAACTCGACCATCAATTAAGGAGACAAAAGATACACCCTACTCGGCTTCATACCTTGAATTTTTGTTATACATTTATGAAAATAGCTTTCTTAGCACAAATTAGCATTTCACAGTTAATTCGTTACTGTAGAGCTTGTAGATCATACAGTCACTAAAAAACCCAAAAAAACAAAACAAACAAACAAACAAAGAAAAAAACAAAAAAAAACAAAACAAAACAAAACAAAAACAAACAAAAACAAACAAAACAAAACAAAAAAAAACAACAAAAGAACAGTCACAGAAACTGCCAGGTCAGGAATATGTTCACCTTTGTTACTTTCATCCTCTCAGAAATTCTATGGCCGAGACCACAGCATATAGATAGATACAGTACTGTGCAACGTAGCCCTTACCGTTTGACGAACGCGAAACGGATTGCTGACGGGACGCGAACGGATTGCTGACGGGAACGTGACGTAACGGGACGGGACGAATCGATTCACGTCCATAACAGTTCACGTTCAGGTACTCGTCATTTGACGAATACAATTCGTCAATTGACGAGAGAAGACTCGTCATTTAATGATATGCAAAATAATCAAAAGATTTATAGATAATTGAAATTTTCCACTGAAACGAAACGAATTCAATAACGGTTTAACATTGACAGTGACTGGGAACAGTTTATACTTTAGTTTGATATAAAAGAATGCATTAATTGAAAATCAAAAGTAAAATGTCCCTTATTTTGTTAAGAACTCCACGAAAATGAAGAAAGTGATAAAAAAATATCAATCAATTGTAATCAAATCCCCGGGGATCAAATGATCATTTTTGTCATTTCAAATGGACTAGTCAGAGGCAAACTTTTCTTTTACAAATTATTTTGTTCAAAATTCCACAAAAATATGATAAAAGATAACTTGTTAATCTTCATTTTGGTCATTACAAATGTATCCGTCAGTGTGGAACTTTTACACATTATTTTGTTGAAAATTCCATGAAACTGAAAAACTGTAATAAAAAATTACTTACGAATCTTCCTTTCAGTCATTACATATACACCGGTCAGTGTGAAACTTTCCTTTTACATATTATTTTGTTAAAAATCCCATGATAATGAAAAAATGTAGACACAAATTACTTATGAATCTTCATTTAAGTCATTACATATACACTGGTCAGTGCAAAACTTTCCTTTTACATATTATTTTGTTAAAAATTTCATGAAAATGAAAAAATGTGATCAAAAATTTCTTATGAATCTTCATTTTAATCATTACATATACACCGGTCAGTGCGAAACTTTCCTTTTACATATTATTTTGTTAAAAATTCCATGAAAATGAAAAAATGTGATAAAAATTTACTGATGAATCTTCATTTTAGTCATTACATATACAACAGTCAATGCGAAACTTTCCTTTTTTACACATTATTTTGTTAAAAAATTCCATGAAAATGAGAAAAATGTGATAAAAATTTACTTATGAATCTTCTTTTTAGTCATTACATATACACCGGTCAAAGCAAAACTTTCCTTTTACACATTATTTTGTTAAAAATTCCATGAAAATGAAAAAAATTGATAAAAATTTACTTATGAATTTTCATTTTAGTCATTACATATACACCGGTCAATGCAAAACTTTCCTTTTGTACATTATTTTGTTAAAAATTCCATGAAAATGAAAAAATGTGATAAAGATTTACTTATGAATCTTTATTTTAGTCATTACATATACACCGGTCAGTGCCCAACTTTCCTTTTACACATAATATTTTGTTAAAAATTCCATGAAAATGAAAAAAATGTAATAAAACATTTCTTATGAATCTTCATTTAAGTCATTCCATATATACAGGTCAACGCGAAACTTTCCTTTTACACATTATTTTGATAAAAATTCCATGAAAATGAAAAAAATTGATAAAAATTTACTTATGAATCTTCATTTTAGTCTTTACATATACACCGGTCAGTGCCAAACTTTCCTTTTACACATTATTTTGATAAAAATTCCATGAAAATGAAAAAAATGTGATAAAAATTTACCTTTGACTCTTCTTTTTAGTCATTACATATACACCGGTCAATGCAAAACTTTCCTTTTACACATTATTTTGTTAAAAATTCCATGAAAATGAAAAAACGTGATAAAAATCTACTTATGAATCTCCATTTTAGTCATTACATAAACATCGGTCAATGTGAAACTTTCCTTTTACATATTATTTTGTTGAAAATTCCATGAAAATGAAAAAATGTGATAAAAATTTACTTATGAATCTTCATTTTAGTCTTTACATATACACCAGTCAGTGCCAAACTTTCCTTTTACACATTATTTTGTTAAAAATTCCATGAAAATGAAAAAATATCATAAAACATTTCTTATGAATCTTCATTTAAGTCATTACATATTTACAGGTCAGTGCGTAACTTTCCTTTTACACATTATTTTGATAAAAATTCCATGAAAATGAAAAAAATGTGATAAAAATTTACTTATGAATCTTCATTTTAGTCATTACATATACACCGGTCAGTGCGAAACTTTCCTTTTACATATTATTTTGTTAAAAATTCCATGAAAATGAAAAAATGTTAAAAAAAA
>MJUU01042182.1:71533-125431 GCA_002080025.1 Modiolus philippinarum | reverse complement strand
AAAAAAAATTACTTATGAATCTTTATTTTAGTCATTACATATACACCGGTTAGTGCGAAACTTTACTTTTACACATTATTTTGCTAAAAATTCCATGAAAATGAAATGATGTGATAAAAAATTACTCATTGCAAATCTACCAGCCAGTGCAAAACTTTTCTTATATATATAAAAATTCCATTACATGTATAGCTAAAAATGAATAATTAAAACTTAGTCATTACAGATGCACCGATCATTGAGAAGTGTCATTACAGATGCACCGATCATTGAGAAGTTTTCTCTTTACACATGATTTTGTTTAAACTCGATGAAAATTGCAAATTTTGATGAATAACACCCGTCAATGCAGCGGTTCCTTTCGACCTTTAGTTTATTAAAGACTCCATGAAAATGAAAAAAAATATGATAGGCAATTATTTATTAATAGCAAAAAGATTGATCTGTTGCGATGATGTACCGATCGTGTATACACTGAGTGAAACGAATCTATATTTCGCAAAATCTTTAACCCGAGACCTCACGTGATGCATGGACGAATCTTGACGCGAGTTGGACGAATAGGTTTCTCGTCACCCGTCACGTTTCACGTCAATTGACGGGTTGGACGAATAACAAGTCGTCACGTTAATTAACTGATCGCTGACTGACCGCTGACTGCTCCCTGACGAACGGATGACGGGTGACTGATCGTTTTTTCTGTAAGGGCTACGTTGCACAGTACTGTATCACAAATTGGAATAGACAATTTCAGCTAGATTCACGTCTCCCCGGATTTTACCTTACTGTTTATGACTTTGCCCTGGCTTGACCCACTGATAATGTGACGGGTGCTGTATAAAGAGCACAACAAGATTACCCTTTCGGAACACCTGTTGTTACTCTGTTTGTTTAGAGTTCACACTATTTGTGCTTTAGTTTTTAATGTTGTATTTATGGTTTTCGTGTGTGTTTGTCAGTGTGTTGCGCCTTTAGTCTGCAGTCTTCTGGTGTTCTCGTTTATGCCTTGTCTCTGGACTTTGATTTATGTAATATTGTGCTTTGTTCCTTAGGTATTCTACTGCCGTTGTTTCATTAATCTCAATTGTTCTACTGTTTATTGCTAACGTTTTGTGATCATCGTAATCTAACTGGCATTATCTAAAGTTTGGCGGATTGCACAATCCTGAAATCGAAGACAGTGGAAAGACAACAATCAACAGTTCGAATCCTTAGCATTGCCTAGCAGTACAGAATTTTTACATTGTATTTAGATTTACATTCTGTTTTCTATTGAGCTTAATATCATCTATGCCACCTCCTCATCTTAAAATTTGGGAGGGAGTTATTTGTTGAAACGCCTTCAACATGCTTTGTGAAATAATTCGTAAAGCGTAAGAGATAGGTAATGAAGTGTAATGTGGAAATAATCTGTGTAAGGCCATGACAGTTATTGGTACATTTTGATCAATACTCTGGAATGAACCGTTTAGAAGTCATGCCCTCAGAAAGTTCTGTAACAATTTTTGGTGCATTCATCTCTGAAAATCCGAAAACGGTAAGACAAAGAAATTTTGGACCTTGACCATTATATTTAGGTAATATGTCTTAAATCTGAAGATGTCGGGGTCAAAGGTTATTGGTCACTGTAAAATGGAATTACGAAAAATTACATTAATATTCACAAATATACTAGTAGAATGTTTAAACTACTCAGGCGGGGAAGTAGTTCACAAAAATTGTCTCCCCTGTAAATTTGTTTACATGTACCTGCCATCTCCTCAAATAAACAAGATGTGTGAAGACACAGCCACGGTAAAAAAATCAAGTTTCTAATATGGGCGGTATTTCTTTACATTTCAAATACTATGTATCTTGTGCTGCAACAATCGCTGTAAGGAACAGATATATGAGAAATATAAAATTTCGTTGAATAATTCATAAAACATTGTTTTTAAACCAACTCTATCTGATACTCAAAACTGTATGATAATAAAGAAAAAAATCTAGCAACCCTCAAAGGGCATGGGCGGAAACATAATCTAGGAGTATTATTAAATATATAATTATGCATCGTATAAACCATTTGAAATTGATTTTTGCATATGGTCTTTTTCAGCATCCACTTTTTTTCAAGTTTTGAAGTAGGGAGAAAATGGACTTTTCATTATATTTTTAGCTCGCAAGTGATTTGTACTCACTGAAATAAATATATGTGGCAATTAAAGGGGCATGTATTACTTTAAGAATTTTCATCGTTTAATTTCAAGATTTTCGGACACGTGTTAATTAATTTTTGGGGTGTAAAATAAGGATGGTTACTATTTGGTATTCTTTTATTGAGATTTGTTAACAGTTTCCTATTTATACAAAGTTGATTCCTGAAAGAAACCTCAGAAAGAATGCATAGGAGATAAAAATTCGATCGTGATGGAACTTTTATTTTGGAGAAACGCTACAAAGGGCGGACATAAAAATTTGTACCTAGATTAAAATGGATATTGGAAATCCGTATACAAATTTTGGTCAAAATCTAAAGATGGCCTTTTTGGGGATCCACTTCGAAAGACAGACACTAACTTGATCTTTTATGCTGATTCGTGTATCGTATATGCACTTATACGTTCACCTGCGGCAATCTACATTGTTTTTATATAAATTCAAAATATCGGAATGAAACTATTAGTATTTTTTTATTGGAAATAATTTTTATAATTTGCATCTATGGTAAACAACCTAAAAGTAACATTTCTACCTCATTTAAATGAGAGCTCAATTTCTATTGTTCCTTCGATTTTCTACTGCTTTTTTTTGTTATTTCTTGGATTATCTCTATTAAAAAAATTGCAGACAAATTAATCGATTATTATTTTTTATGCAAAAAATTAACGTAAATGTGCTTAATGTGTACAAAATATATATTCATTTATCAATTATAATACTTGATTGTATGATCTGAGAATACCAAATCACAAAATACCTCCGCACTTGTATTACATGATTATGAATTTATGTATTCGTAACCCTTTATACTCCACTATTTTGCATAGTATATATTCCATGGAAAGTTCGTGCCAATTTGTACCGTAAAGTGCGTACTTTTTGTTGTATTCGCTGGGTTTATTGGTTTAAGTCGCCAAATTAATTTACATTTATCATATATTTAGTTATAAATACAAGAATCCTGCATGAGTAATACAGACGTCATGTTTCGTCCTGTATCTTCACTCCGTGATGATATCGATATCAGTCATGGCTGCTACCCTTTATTACTCACCTAAAAAATCTGTATCAAAGGTCACATGTTATTTTAATTTGAAAACTACTAAGACCTTTGTTCTTTTTCAAATATATGATAAACAGTATATGACATGGGTAAATCCGTATTACTTGCTGTATCAACCCTCGACCAATATCATCCCCCAGGCAAGCCTTCGGGATGATATTGACGTCTCGGGTTGATACAGCATGTAATACGGATTTACCCATGTAATATTCTATATTAATAACATGTTTAATATTCACACAATGTTCAAATCGAGAAATATTACATCTAAAAATTAGAACCCCTCTTTCAAAAACATGCAAATCACGTGAAAATTACCCCTAAATAGAGCAATCTATTATTGGTAATATAAAATATTTTTTGTCGTAAGTAAAATTATTTTGTTAAAAAGATAATCAGCTATTTGGTAAACACAATGAATTATTTTTGGGGGAGGGGTTGTGTTAATAATTTTGGCACCTTATTTCTCATTGTAGTATTACTGTGGCAAAATAACATTAATTGCTTGCAAATAAAAATTCCTGTGATGTTATTAATCTTAAGTTGTTTTCAATCCGCTGTGATGTCAAATGTATTGTTATTTTGTTATTATTGTATTGTTGTTTTATGTGGTTTTATATTAGAATTGGTGAATTGTAACCTTTTTTCTATTGAGATGTATTCGGTTTTGGTATTATTTGTGATTTATTCTCTCTCGTAGAAAAAAATAATGAAAACAAAATAAGCAACAAAACATCATAAGAAATATATAAACTAAGAAGTGAACACATAATCCCGAAACAGGAACAAAATTGACATCAAAACAAAACTAAGAACAGACCTGCACACCATCGAATTTACTCAACTTTCTGTTGATTTTATGGAACAATTTGCAGTCAACAAAACAATTGACTGACGTCAACTTTACTAAGTATTTTTTCAGGATGTTTCAAGACAAGTATTGAAGAAGCAGGCAGATTTACGTCAACTGTACGTAATAGTAGTTCTTTTACGTGCACATCTTTATGCACACCTGCTTTTTTGGAAGGGAAATATAAGTACATCGGAGTAACGGTAAGTGCTGAAAATATACTGAGTGCCAATAAAAACGCAACACTTATTTTTTAAATATTTTTTTTGGCACAAATAACAATTTCGAACAAATGTAGCTGCCAATTTATTTGTAATTACACAGGCTTTTTCCGCATGACTGATTTTTGGAACCACACCACCCGCTATACATGGCACGAAATGCACAAGAATGGGGTTTTTGCGCAAATTTACACATGATTGGTTTTCTTTATTGTCCAATACAAAGCTTAACTCCGTGAAAACATTTCTCCTATCTTTTGTGACTGGTTTTCATTTAATCCATGAATGATGGGGACTTTAAACATTCCCTGGGTTGTTTCTCAAAATGCCTTGTTTTCCCATTAACAGATATCACTTTAAAAATTATCTTCTGTGATCCACGACGAGTCAGTTTGAAATTTTGTCAGCATCTTTTGGAACCTTTCGGGAACATTTGTGCAAATAATCAAATCTTTTTGATGTTAAAAATTGAAATCCTCAAAAATCGGTATTTCTTACCCAAAAATCCAAAACATTGCCATTTTTGACAAGTTTCAGCTCGACACAACTTCTTGACAAAATAAGAACTATGAGATATTTTTTTTCTTTAATTTTTCGTCAAAGTGATTGAAATGTTCACCAATTTGGAAATTTTGATTTTGACCACTTAATCAAATGTTGATGCTGTGGCTATTTTTTCAAGAGATGACTAAAAATGCATGGATCCAAAACTTTAAGCAGACACTTGGCTAAGTAATTTAGGAGAGAAAAATTCTTTAGCTCAACACAGAAGATTCTAAAATATAAATATCAGGTGTTGCGTTTTCATTGACGCTCAGTATACTCAATGCACATGTTTGTCTAGATGCTCTCACGTGTTAGTGTACCTTAAAATATTCAAAATTAGATGAATTTCAGTATTTGTGATGATTTGAAGTTTATCGCCTTCTCAATACGTCGTTTTCGAGATAAAGATCTACTACGGGACACCATACTTTTTTTAGCACTTTGTCACGTGATAATAGTGACGTTGCGGTGCTTGACGTCTTCCGCTTCGTACTTGTTGTAAATAACAATATTTTATTGGACAAGTTCCACTTATATAATGTTGTAAAAAGTCGGATTTTTTTCATTCTTTTTTATTATGAAGCTTGAATTTAAGAACCGTAGTTACATGACTGCACTGTCTGCAGGATAACACAAGATTTTTTTGTTTGGAAGGGAACTTCAATTTCGTGGCATTTGCGTCGATTGAACTGGGGAAAAAATCTTTAAAAAAAGTGCAAATAAAAATCCCGTCATTCAGAACAAATACTCATCTTCACGGGAAAAGTAGAATTCCCTTTTGTAACAAATTAGGTAGGCTTTCTGAGACGCATTGACGTTGTGTGTGTTGGAAATGCAATAAACCGGAAATGTGAGTGAACCTGAAAACGCCAGGAACGTCATAAAAGATGCTACGTCATTCCGGGAATGAAGGGATCTCGAAAACGACGTATTGTTATAATAAATTCAAATAGTTAAATATAATACTGTAGAAAAAAATGTCAATCGACTCGTTAGTTTAATTAATGAAATTGTTGAAAGCATAGGAACATAATCCGGATAAGTGCATCACATATGCAAGATCACATGACGCTTCTTTATTACTCACAAACGTAAGTTAGAACCGAACCGTCAGTCTAAAACGAACAATCCTTGGACAATAGAAACACCGGAAAAACACAAAGACATAAGCAAAGAACAGAAAAGAAAAATGAAGACACACATATATACCACAAGAACAACACGGACCCAATAAAAAAACAAAGCCAGTGGTGAGATCAGGTGCACCAGTAGAGTAAGCATCTCATGCTTTTAAGAAGACACCCGCCTGTTTAACATGCCAATTTAGGAAGAAAAGTCATTACTGGTAGAGGAAAAAACAAACTAAAGTCATGATAGTGGCAACGAGATATATCTGATGTCATCTGGGAAATAGATTTCCTATGGCGGTCCACAAGATTGTTATGTTGACCGTAAAACTTCTGCAGTGATGACTTAATGATGACTTAAAGTTATGCTTAACATACCCTTCCTTAAGTGGCCAATTTGTAAGCAACTGAGCTCTATCAAGGTCTGTACCGTATCGACCATATGCCGTTGAGTAGCGAATAAGTTGGGAGTTGTAAACTCCATATATAGTTGCTTGTGGAACGTTGTAACTATCGTTAAGTTAACCTTCAGATATGCGGAAAAGGGATTTTGCTCGTATTCCATTTGCTAATTAAAAGTAACTAAAATATGTCACGTCAAAAAAAAAAAAATAAATACAAAAAAAGAGAATTAAGGTAAAGATAAAATGTAATATAACTTTAAAACCAAAAGTTTCTACAAAGCAGTCGAAGGGTTTGCGTAACAATTACCTATATAAGGATATACAAAGTAGAAACTGCTCCACGGCATTTTTGTTAGCAGTTGTACTTTCAGTTATAAAAGGTCTTCAACCTATACACAACGTTTCTTGCCTATCGTATAATCTCTTAAGAAGACTGATGAAGACCGATGACTTCAGTACAGATTATATCTACATACCCCTAAGCTATCTCATTTGAATCATTTTTTTATTTTAGAATACTAGTTGTTTTTGCTTTGAGAGTTTTAGACAGACAAATCAGATCAGCATGAATAATTGTGAGTTAACACCATGCCCTGGAAATCAAGTTGAAGCCTGTGCTGTTGGCACTAATATTATCTTATACGAAAAGGGTATATATATATAAATATTTATAACTGTATCAGGATGCTGATATAAAAGTCTCCAAAATGAGTTCTCAAATCAGAATTCAGGGCAAAAAACTTCGGCTTACCTAGGTAGGTAACCTTCTTGCCCAATTTCATTGACTTCTTCTCTCGCCTGTTTGGCTGTCTTCATTGCAAATTACTTAATACCGAACTTAGTCTAAATGGCAAGAGGTGTCTTGCTTACAAGAAACTAATTATCGATATATTAGGTAAAATGTCTGTAAAGTTTCATCCAAATCAGAACACTTAAAATTCTCACGCCTTTATTTATTCTCGTGGCAACCGGTGCTATTATGAAAATTCGAAGACCTGTTGCACTTCTTATTAGGAGATTTAATAATCAAGAAAAAGTAAAGCAAGAAAATTGTATCTCTCCGTGGTACCACAGTGCTCTTTTTTTTAAATTCTGACAACACATTCCTAGTGGTAAACCGTATAAAGAATATTTCGCACAATGGGTGATTTTGTCTTTGAAATTACTCGCACTTTTTGTTTTATATTTGATAAAAATCAACTTTCAAATTTGTTTCTATCGTTATAATATGTATTATTTCTACTTTTTATTATAGCCGTGAAAAGGGCTCAGTATCAGTCACATAATAGGTAGAAGCGATTTGCACAGAATATACATATAACTGTTACAAACACTAGCAGATATGTTATGGACTTGTTTGGCCATTTTGATCTGATCAAGATCTTAACAAGCTTAACATAATTTTGTTAAGACTGTGTAAGATATTCAGTCGTATTTCAAGATAACCTCTTTAAAGGACAATCAAGACCTGTTCAGTTTATCAAGATCAAACAAGACTATTTCATTCAAGACGATAAAGATATGTTAAGTTTGTCTAAATCAAAAAAGATCAAATCAGGATCTTGTTTGATCTTAACGAACTTAATTCGTCTTGATTGTTCCAGAACGCAATTAACAAGTCAATCTTGTTTAATCTTAAATTATCTTAACACGTCTTGATCGTCCTTGAAATCAATTATCTTGAAAACATATTTAAAATCCAACACTGTCTTAACAAAATTGTGTTAAGCCTGTCAAGATCGTTATAAGATCAAAATGGCCAAACAAGATCAAAACATATCTGCTAGTGAAAAGAATGTTTTCTTCTATACATCATGTATATGTTGTGTACAAATTGTATTTTGTTCAAATTACAATTTGTACAAAATTAGCTCAAAAATTACTTATAATTTGTACAAGAATTAATTCATATGCTGTACTTTAATTCAAATGGTCAAATAATGAAAGCATGATCCATTTTATAATGATAGAGCACATATTTACTAAATTTCACTTAAGTTTGTATAATTAATTTTTAGGTATCATGATAATACAGTACCATGTTGGAACAGATGCATTACAGCCAATTCCCGAAAGTTCGATGTATTGCAACTACACCAATTTAAACATCACTTGACAATCGTGATTTCTCTGTGTTTCTTTCTATTTACTTTTGAAGCTGTGCAAGTATGTGTTCGAACAATTTTTCGGTTCATTCAGAAATATTCGAAAAATCTGTATTTTTAGACTGTGATTAGAAATGTAATTGCACAAAAGCAGCTCCTCCTGTTAATGTTGACTGTATAGTCGTTAAAGAATACTACTATTTAAAACAAATGATTAGATTTCATAAAATTTATTGAAATAAAATTCCAACACCTATAGCTGCATTACATGCATTACATGGCAACATATTCTTGTTTTATTAGAATTTTATGCATTGTAGAGATATCCCCTCTTAACGAGTGCCTTTGTCGCGAATGCGAACAAACACACAGACATACAACACTACAATTCATGTCACCTGTAAAAACATGTACAAACAGTGGAACTTTGATATCTCCAAATGCAGTGGCTCACACCCCAAAGATGTAACAAAACAAGTAGCCCCTAAATGTTAAGTTTCAAACATAGTTCTAACTTTATAGTTTGAACTGCATTCTTTAAATCGAAGTGTTTTTACCAATCCTTTTCATAGATGATGGAGCTATGGACGTTCGACTGTGCAAATGACATTATGTTCATGTGTGTATTTTTTGCGTCATAGTTCATGACTAAGTCTTGATCTGACTATAATTTTATGGCCACTAGAGCATATCGAAACTGGCGTTGTCGGAAGGGCCCAGCAATTTCGATCCTGAAACATTGGGCAATAGTAAAATTAAGGTAAATGTGGATTCAAATTCTGCTTGACACAAAAATGTTTTGATACAGTAATTTGCTGGATACAGTGATTTCTTGAAGTTTTACCAAACCATATCATTTCTTAGCTTCAAATTAAATATCAACTCATTCAAGCTAATATAAAAAAAAGAATTTTATTACGAAGATTTCGTTTATAGTAAAAATGAACGTTTTCGGTAAATAGGAAGTGAACAGTGGACTTTGACAAACTTGAAAATTGCTTACATAAAACAAATCACCATTTCAAAGCTTCAGACCAAATTTCAAATCATGCCCACAAATTCCAGCTAAGAATTCTTTGACAAAAAATTGGTTCATAGTTAAAAATCAAAGTGCCAAGTGGTATACCTGAAAATCGCTTACACAACACAACTCATCATTTCCCAGCTTCAGACCGAATTTCAAATCATTCCCCAAATAAACGCCAAGAAATATGTGACGCAAATTTGATTAATGGTAAAAAAATCAAAGTATCGACAAACAGGAAGTGGACGTCCGACAAACTTGTTTAACAAAAATTTGGTTCATAGTTAAAACATCAAAGTATTGGCAAACAGGAATTAGTCAAGTGGCAAACCTGAAAATCGCTTACACACTGCAACTCACCTTTCCAAGCTTCAGACCAAATTTCAAATTTTGCCCTCAAGTAAACGCCAAGAAATCTGTGACGATAAATTGGTTTATAGTTTAAAAAATCAAAGTATCAGCAAACAGGAAGTCGACGTCCAACAAGCTAAAAAAATGCTTACACAAAACAACTCATTTACAATCCTCAGACTTAATTTCAAACAATTTGTTTCCAGTAGAAGTTAAGAAATCTGTGACAAAAATTTGGTTTATAGTGAAAAAAATCAAAGTATTGGCAAACTGGAACCGCAAGTCCAACAAACTTGAAAATTGTTTACACAATACAATTTTAAATCATTCCCACATATCAAAGCCAAGAAATCATTATTGAAAAAAATGTTGACGGACAGACAGAAAGACGGACAGACAGACGGACAAAGTGAAAACTTTAGGGCACCCGCATCTCGATGCAGGGCCATAATAACTTAATTGCAAAAAATTAAATTTAGTGAAATATAATATCTGATGTGCATGTATATTAAAGAAAATCATATTTTCAGTAATTTCATCATTTGAAATAAAGTTTGTACAAATTATAAGTGATTTTTGGGCTAATGTTGTACAAATTGAATTTTGTACAAACTGAAATTACAAATTATACTTTGTACAAAATTTTTGTAATTTCAATTTGTATACAACATGAACTTACATCGATATTGTGAAGACAAAAAGAAAAGAAAAAAATGCATTTTATATATTTTTTTAGAATTTTGTTTTCCTTGATTGTACATAAAAATGTTTTGAAATAATATTTAACAATATATATATTTAAGTGTACTATATCCTTACATTAATATGTTTAAACGAAAGCTTGATAGGTATTGTTTAATAAAAAGAAGCTGTTGGACTGAAGCAGTGAATAGTGATTAAGATATTTTCTGAAGGCAAACTGGCAAATATATATAGATCTATCAATTAACACTAGATGGCAGCACAATTAAACTTGAAAAGCTTAATTTCTGTGGCAAAAGGAACATAAGTACTCTAGCTAAATTTGAAAGACCACACGCAACAACTGCAAAAATTCTCTTTTTCAAAAGTAAATTCTATGAAAGGCCCTTTAGAAATGTTTGCACTGCCAATACGTGAAGTATACATACATCTTTCATGTACTAAATGGGTTTACTTATAGGAACATTTTCTCCTAGTATCATAAACAAATATTTTCCTGTACGTTATGATGACATACAATTTCACTATTCACTTGACACTCACTTTGCTTTCGATAACGAGTAATTCCGTGCATAGGGATATATTTATTTCTAGAAATAAGATCACAAGAGAGCGAAACATTCGAATCCCACATAAGCATTTCTATAAAGCGGATTCCGGACGGAGAATTTTTTAAATGATTTTTTTTATTAATTAATTGTTTATTTACTTATTTTTTATATTTTTCTTTGTTATGAAAGCGTATAGTTTTATTTCGTTTTTGCATTTGTTTTCTTTTTGTTTTCTAATCTGCTTGTTTGATTAAAAGTGCTAATTTGATATTATTTTTAAAACTTGAAATTGACTATTTAATCAACGGATCCTTACATATTTCTGTCGACTTTTCTGACTGTACCAAAACTATTAGATTAAGGACATCTGCTTTAGTTTATAAAATAAGAGAATTTCAAAAAGTTACAATGAATTAGAAAAAAAAATTCGGGATTAGAAAAACATGCTTGCAATTTTGTTACATGTTCGAATGCTTTTTGCCGGGACCTTTTACAACATTGCATGTCTCACACAATCGAATGGATTTGGTGACAGGTATTCGAAGTTCTGCTTTTTAGCTCACCTGACCTAAAAGGCCATATGAGTGTGATAATGTGGATTAGATAAAATATGTATTTGTATTTGCAATTATGAAATATATTTTTATTGAAATATAACTGATTTCAATGCATTTCAAATGACAAATACAATTAAAAAGACAATTGTTCAGAGAACAATTGCAAGGTCTTTCACCAATTTTCATCAGGATTACATGTTAGAGTTTGTTTTTGTTTTCTATTTTGGTCAACAAAGTTACGTAACCAACAGTTTTTTTTACCAACTATAAATGTAGATTATAATGAAAGGAGTATTTTTTCAACTTAATGGTTAAATAAATCTCTAATGGTTTCCGAGATATCGCATTAACAAAATTCAAATGGCAGCCATTTTCAAAATGGGGGACGAAAAAAATTTTTTTGACGAACCATGAATATAGATCTTAATGAGAGGAGTATTTTTGCAACACAATGTTTTCATAAATTTTTTATCGTTTCCAAGATATCGTGATAACAAAATTTCGATTGGTGGCCATTTTCAAAATGGCGGACGAAAATTTTTTTTGACCAACCATAAAATAATGAAGATCTTAATGAGAGGAGTATTTATGCAACACAATGTTTTCATAAAGTTTTTATCGTTTCCGAGATATTGCGATAACAAAATTTCGAATGGCGGCCATTTTGAAAATGGCGGACGAAATTTTCTTTTTGACCAACCATACAGGAAGATCTTAATGAGAGGAGTATTTTTGCAACACAATATTTTCATAAATTTTTTATCGTTTCCAAAATATCGCGATAACAAAATTTCGAATGGCGGCCATTTTCAAAATGGCCGACGAAAATTTTGTTTTGACCAACCATAAAGGAAGATCTTAATGAGAGGAGTATTTTTGCAATACAATGTTTTCATAAATTTTTTATCGTTTCCGAGATATCGCGATAACAAAATTTTGAACGGCGGCTATTTTCAAAATGGCGGGCAAAAAAATTTTTTGACCACAGATTTGTAATCAGGACCATTAAAGCTACGTGGAAACCAAATTTTATCGAAATCCGATAACTTTGAGAAATTTGCATTTTTAGGGGTCAAAAACGCGTAACCGGGGTCGCGACCCCAAAATTTTTTTTTCCATGACAAATCATCCTTAGGATGATTGTGACATTATCCCTATATCAGAATTTTGATATCGGTTACGGTTTTTGTGGAAACATGATAACAAGGTTTTCGGTCTTCGGGGAGATAACTCCGTTACTAAACTCAGATCGGTTTCACAGGGTGACTGACTTCGACAGGCCACTAAGCCGATTAATACCAAGAAGTATCGAATTGATATGTCGCGACACTTTTTCACGAACTGCGGCAGAAAAAAGAATAATAATTAAAAGGTCAATTGTTCAGAGAACAATTGCAAGGTCTTTCACCAGTTTTCACCATGATCACATGTTTGAGTTTGATTTTGTTGTCTATTTCAGTTCAAAATGTGTTGTAAACAAAAGTTCTGATCTTTATTAGTCTTTTGCTCAACGGTTGCTAAGGACTTTTTGGAAAAATTAGCTTGTTGCTAAGGACAGGAAAGTCACTTCCGGTTGGCAATGTCATTCATTTCCTCTTTACAACATTGCGAAACTTTTTGCCTATAGTTGCTTAGGACTTTTATGGGAAATAACGTTGTTGCTAAGGACCTTGACCTTTGACCTTGACCCCATTTTGTCGGCCATATTAAGCTCAACAATTTATCTTCTATAGTTTCTTTGTATCTTTAATAGTTTTTGAGATATAGGCAAAAAACTCTAAAATCGGACCCCGAAAAAATGGTTTTTAGGCCATAGGTCCAAAATGAATGGTCCAATTATTTTGGACCCCAGTGTCAAATGTAGATCTCAATGAGACAAACATTCTCTCAAATACATTTGATCATCTATCTCTAACAGTTTACGAGTTAAAGCGATAACAAGGCAAAAGGTCATCGGTGACCTTGACCGGTGACATTTGACCTTGACATTTTTAGATGGCCATATATTACTTATTAACAATGGTGAAGGTTTAAGGTCTTTAAGACTTTTTGTTTGGTAGTATCAAGCATTAACGGAAACTCAAAATCTTTCAAAGGGCAATAACTCATATAAAGAGTGGTTGAATCTCTTTGGACTAAATGTAACAAAGCATCTCATGACAATGAACATTTTTCTCATCACATGTTTTCAGCCATCTATTACGGTTTACGAGTTAAAGCAATAACAAGGCCTAAGGTCATCCGTGACCTTGACCGTTGACCTTTGACCTTGACATTTTTAGATGGCCATATATGACTTATGAACAATGGTGAAGGTTTCAGGTCTCTACGACTTATCATTTTGGAGTGTTTAGCATTAACGGAAACTCAAAATCTTTCAAAGGGCAATAACTCATATAAAGAGTCGTCAAATCTTTACGGACCAAATGTAACAAAATTGCGTCTCATGACAATGGACATTTTTCCATTATATGTTTTCAGCCATCTATCACGGTTTACGAGGTGAAGCGATAACAAGGCTAAAGGTCATCGGTGACCTTGACCTTGACATTTTTAGATGTAACTTATATCAACTAAGAATAATGGTGAAGGTCCCATGTCTCTACGACTAACCGTTCAGAAGTTTTGAGCGATGACGGAAATTGAAAATCTTCAAAGGGCAATAACTCAACAAAAAGTATACCGCACGGTTTCGGACCAAATGTAATGAAGTTCTGTCATGACCTAACGAACATTTTCCCCATTACACTTCATCAGCTATCTTTTACGGTTTTCGAGTTTGAGCGATAACAAGGTTTTTTGTTCGCAGGCAGGTAACTCCGTAACTAAAAATAGATCTGTGTGAATGCGTTAATCAGAGGTGGCCTCCGTTAGACCTAACAACCACGTAAAGTTTCGAAACGAAATGAGATGTCGCTTAGTTTTAGCACATCGGTTGCGGCGGTAGACAAAGAATAAAGATAATTAAATGGCAATTGTTCAGAGAACAATTGTAAGGTCTTTCACCAGTTTTCACCATGATCACATGTTTGAGTTTGATTTTGTTGTCTATTTCAGTTCAAAATGTATTGTAAACAAAAGTTCTGATCTTTATTAGTCTTTTGCTCAACGGTTGCTAAGGACTTTTTCGAAAAAATAGCTTGTTGCTAAGGACAGGAAAGTCACTTCCGGTTGGCAATGTCATTCATTTCCTCTTTACAACGTTACGAAACTTTTTGCCTATGGTTGCTAAGGACTTTTATGGCAAATAACGTTGTTGCTAAGGACCTTGACCTTTGACCCTGACCCCATTTTGTCGGCCATATTGAGCTGAACAATTTATCTTCTAAAGTTTCTTTGTATCTTTAATAGTTTTTGAGATATAGGCAAAAAACTCTAAAATTGGACCCCGAAAAACGGTTTTTGGGCCATAGGTCCAAAATGAATGGTCCAATCTTTTTTGACCCCCAGTGTCAAATGTAGACCTCAATGAGACAAACATTCTCTCAAATACATCTGATCATCTATCTCTTACAGTTTACGAGTTGAAGCGATGACAAGTCATTAGGTCATCGGTGACCTTGACTGGTGACCTTTGACCTTGACATTTTTAGATGGCCATATATTACTTATTAACAATGGTGAAGGTTTCAGGTCTTTAAGACTTATCGTTTGGTAGTATAAAGCATTAACGGAAACTCAAATTCTTTAAAAGGGCATTTACTCATATAAAGAGTCGTCGAATCTCTTCGGACCAAATGTAACAAAGTTGCGTCTCATGATAATGAACATTTTTCCCATTCTATGTTTTCAACCGTCTATTACTGTTTACGAGTTGAAGCTATAACAAGGCTTAAGGTCATCGGTGACCTTGACCAGTGACCTTTGACCTTGACATTTTTAGATGGCCATATATGACTTATGAACAATGGTGAAGGTTTCAGGTTTCTACGACTTATCGTTTGGGAGTATTTAGCATTAACGCAAACTCAAAATTTTTCAAAGGGCAATCACTCATATAAAGAGTCGTTGAATCTCTTCAGACCAAATGTAACAAAGTTGCGTCTCATGATAATGAACATTTTTCCCATGAAATGTTTTCAGCCATCTATTACGGTTTTCGAGTTTAAGCGATAACAAGGTTTTGGGTTCCGGGACACATAACTCCGTTACTAAAAATAGCTCAGCATGCTGCCCTCAATTTTAAGATCCCACAGTGATGTGTATTTATCACACCAAGTATCGAAATGATATGTCGCGTAGTTTTTTCACAGCTATTGCGGCGGACCAACAAGAATTAAAAAAAAATAATCCGAAGAATTACAGTAAGGTCTTTCACTGTGGTGAAAGACCTTAATAATAATCAGAAGAATAACAAGAAGGTCTTACCGACTGGAGTCGTGAAAGACCTTAATAATAAAAATAATCGGAAGGATTACAAGAATTCTGGAGTCGTGAAAGACCTTAAATACATATTGTATGGCACTCGGTAGATGTCCTTGGTACTGGATTTGGCTTCCTATTTCCATATTTTTTTTTTTTTTTTTTTGAAATGAGTACTTTTTGGATTATGGCCTTCCATATTATTTGATTTAAATGCTGCTGATGAGAAGTTTCTCCTTGAAACACCTGTAAAGCATAACTAAATTTACAGCTTTGTTATGCAACATCGGTATTTTTTGTATTTTGAATCATTGGGCCGATGCCACTGCTGGTGGACCAGAGGTCCTCGAGGGTATTCATCAGCCCTTTAGTCAGACTTGTCTTACATGAAAATTTTACCTTGCGAGTTATAGAAATTTACTGTTTTGATCAAAATTCTAACCGCTTAAACATATTGAGGCTTCATTCCTTGTATGGCTATAGGTAGATGTCCTTGGTACTGGATTTGGCTTCCTATTTCGGTATTTTTTTTTCTTTTTTTTTTTTTGAAATGAGTACTTCTTTCTGGACTACTTTTGGATTATGGCTTTACATATTATTTGATTTAAGGGGGTAGACCTGGGGTAGGAGGAGATAACTCTGTTTTTCACTTTTTTATTACTTACACAAACAAATAGAATCATTGCTATAGGTATGATCAAAATTTTAGAACTGTACAATTTTTTCAAAAAGCAAATAAATATTCACTTTGTCATGAAAACAAATACTCAACATCCAGTTATTCATAACGAGTCCATTTTATCCTTCATTTATGCAATACTGTCCAAATATAATGAAAATCTGTAAAAGTCAGATTTCTTCCAAGGGAGGTAATTTATAGTACAGATTCAGCAATTTTTTTTGATTTTTACCAACTTTATTCCATTAAGAAAAAATGGGACGGTAGAATTTTCTAAAATTTTGAAATATCTTTCATATACCAGTTTTCTTTCTATTCTCAGTTTTTGGTGAAAATTAAACGACAGAATTTTTTACTAGAGGTGTTTGAAAGTGATCAAAATAGAGTAAAAATTTCAGCCTATACTGTTCAGAACACCCACTTATTTCTGTTCAAAGTTGTTAAATTTACTATCATCATTCGTGCTTTCTTTCAGACATGTCTAAACTACAGAATTTTGCATTTGCAATCATTCTAAATCAAATACAAATTTAATTAGAGCCAATTTTATGCATTACAATCAAGTCCTGAACGGACCAAATAACAAGAGGAAACAAGGTATCTTTGATGACCACTAGACATAAAACGGGACGGTAGAAATTGTTGAAAATTGCTTAAAGTGGACATGAACATATGTAGTTTTAATACTGAAAATATTAAGAAAATTAAACGAGCGGAAAATTTTAGGCCTACCTAGGTCTACCCCCTTAAATGAGGTTACTCCTTGAAATACGTGTACAGCATAACTAAATTTACTGATTTTTATGCAACATCGGTATTTTTTGTATTTATTTAATTAAAAACATGTTAAATCCATTATCACAGGAGGTTTTGCCTTAACTATGCGTCCGTCGTCCGTCTGTCTGTCTGTCAACAATTTCAAATATCTTCTCCTATAAAACCACTGGACCAAATGTAACCAAACTTAGCCTGAATCATCACCAGAGTATGGCTTCTCAAAATTGTGTTCGATTAGGCGGCAGGTCATACAACATCGCCGTTGCTAAAAATAGAACATAGGGGTAAATTGCAGTTTTTTGCAAACTTTGAAACCGTTACAGATATCAATACTCTGAAGGGGTTAAAATAATCAGCATGGTGAGATCTACCTACCAGGCAATTTTGAAGAAAATCTGAAACCCATCCCGGAGTTGTAGCCCCTTTTCCGAAAAAAAATAAAAATTTGGGCATTTCTATAGTGTAACAGATAGAGATTAAGTGTAAATTTCAAAAATATTCACCATATCAAAATCTATCCACCCTCAAATTTTGAAAAAAAAAATCCAAAACCCTTGTAGGAGTTATTGCCCTTTTTTCACAGAACTTTCAAAATTTTCATAATTTTCGTCTTTTATTTCCAAAACTTTAGAAGATGAAGGTTAAGTGTAAATTGATAAAATGTTTGCCATGTTGTGATGACTTCAAAACCAAAACTGGTGTTGAAAATTGTTCGTTGACCACCATTTTCAAAATTGCCACCAAAAAGGTGGAAAATTCAATATTGTCCGATTTCAATGAAATTTGGTTTTCAAATAATGATGTTTCGACTTCAAAACCCTAATTGAAAATTGTTCGTGGACCGCCATTTTCAAAATTGCCACCAAAAAGGCGGAAAAATTCAATATTGTCCGATTTCAATGAAATTTGGTTTTCAAAAAGGTATTGATGTCGCAACTTCAAAACCCATGTTAAAAATATTCGTTGACCGCTATTTTTAAAATGGACGCCAGATAAGGCGGGAAAATTCAGCATGTCAGATTTCAATGAAATTTGGTATCCAAGTGGATATTGATGTCGCTACTTCAATCGTTTGCCGATGTATTCAAAACCGGTGTTGAAAATTGTTTGTTGACTGCCATTTTCAAAACAAAAATCAACATTGTCCGATTTCAATGAAATTTGGTTTTCAAAGAGATATTTATGTTGCAACTTCAAAACCCGTATTGAAAATTGTTCGTTGACGCCATTTTCAAAATGTCCGCCAAAAAATGGAGGAAAAATTCACCACCATCCGATTTCAATGAAATTTAATTTCCAAATAGGTACTCATCTGAAAATTGTTCGCTGATGGCCGTTTTCAAAATGGCTTCCAAAAAAGGCGGGAAAATTCAACACTGTCGATTTCAATGATATTTGGTTTCCAAATAGATATTGATAGATATTGATGTTTCGACTTTAATGTTGATATTGAAAATTGTTTGTTGACTGTCATTTACAAAATGATGTCTCCATTTCAAAAATGGTGTCGAAAGTGGTCCTTAACAAGAGACTTTTTGTCAAAAAAGCCCAACAGAGAAATAAAGTAAAACATGATAAGACTTTGAATAATGTTCAAGATATTGGTGGTGTTCCAGCTACCAAAGTTTGAGAGACTGAAGATCGACTGTATAACTTACAATGTTAACTTGATTGTGGCAAATGTTAGGTGAGCGATACAGGCTTCTGGGAGCCCCTGATTTCATATACGTGTCAAATTTGAAATCCACGCTTTAATAAAGTAAGTCACTGTCTCTTGAAATAATACAAATCAAACAAAACAAAAACTGCTATCAAGTTAACTCCCTTGTTTGAAAAGTCACTTGTATTTAAACATCGTTAAATAGATATATTGAAATAAAATGGATGACAGAAAACATCTACAATGCCTGAAAATTACAATAAGTTGCTCCACTCTGCTAGATACCGAAACAAAAAACACAAATTAGACAGAAGACAAACGTCAACAACGATAAGGACTTTGGACAGCCGGACTTGGTACCGGCACTAGCAAAAATCAGCGGTAGGGTTTAACCTCCTCTTTATCTGTCCCGCTTTCGTTTAATTTAAAAAACACGAGAATGAAACCCAATACAGGTAGACTAATAACTCCAGTACCACAAACTGGAAAGGAGAGAAAATGATAAATAGCAATTTTGAAAGATGGGTCAGGGGGTTGCACGCCTATTATCTGCCGGCTTGGTCAAGGTGCCTTGTTTGCCGCACTACGGAAGAGGAAAATCAATTTCAAAACTTCTCGAATAAATTGGTTATATATCAGTGGTAATCGGCAGTATCAGTGAGAGGCCAGTGATTTTTTTTATTTTTACATCACTAGATCTAAAAGCCAATTCAATCTTGTCGATATCCCTTTTTAATGTAAGTTATGTCCCAGATTTTCTGTATTTTCAATCAGTTTCAGGAAGTTTTAAGAACATTTCTGTAAGTACGAGGATAAGAAATGTCCTTAGTAATAAGCTGTTTGCAAGTAACGCTATACTTTGATATCACATGTTCACATCTACTATAAAACTTCTAAAATGTATTCAGCAATATTTTATGAACGGATATGGAGAAAATTAACATGAGACCATAACACATATGTTAAGTCAAACTGCATAAAATTTAATGAGCTGCATGGCTATTTTGGAAATGAATTCCTCATCACTAGCACTATATTCAAAAACGAGTCAGAAATGTGAATGTTAGAATGGGAGCCGGAACAGTCTGAAATTAGCTCGCTATTCAAGATAGGAATTTGTTTGCCGATTCTAGAAAGAGTAAATCATCAAATCATCTGTCATACTTTACCGTAGAGGACCCGCATCACCCCCCCCCCCCCCCCACAAACAGCAAACGATAGGATCCATATTATACCGCCTGATCTTTTTATATCTTCGTACGCTAACGGATTTTACCAACAAATTTTCCATATTAAATAAACAGTATATAAGTTATTGTATTTAAACATCGTTAAATAGATAAATTTTCCAAATTAAATAAACAGTTTATAGCCGAAGAAGAAGTCCCAGCTTAACTGATCGTGTTTGTTCATCAAACTGACAAAATTCGCAGTGTTAGAAATGTATTTGAAAATATTTTATATAACCAATACAAGGAAATGCGAGTATTCAATGTCTCTTTCTAGCTCACCTGGCTTAAAAAGCCATGCGAGATTATTCCATCATTTTGCGTCCTTCCGTCCGTCAGCAATTTCAATTGATTGATTGATTGATTAGTTAGAGTTTAACGTCCAATGAGCAATATTTCAGCTATATCAGGACGAGAACAAGTTAATCAATTCAAAGCAAATTGTAAGTAAAAGAAGAAAGAAATAAAGGTGGAAGGCACAACCGGGGCAACGACTTTTGATTGCTAATGGAAAAGGGGAGAAATGGGTAGGGGCAGGAAATTTAGCCTTCTATACGACACTCAGTGCGTCTGCTCTCTTTAGAGAAATATAGAAGGGGTCTTTATACTGCATGGAGCGTGGCGTTTCTCCACACAGTTTGGCTACAATGGTTCGCGGTCAGGCTTTCCGTATTATGACCTGACTACCCCGCAAAGACAGGGCATTCCCCTATCCACCACCTCGGGACGCGCCCGGCAGCTCTGTAGCCAAAGCCCCTGAAAACCTATTCAGGTGCCGGGCAGCAATTTCAAAAATCTTCTTCTATAAAACCACTGAGCTTACCAAAATTCGCCTAAATTAGTACCAGGGTATGCCGTTTTCAAATTGTGTTCGACTAGTCCGAAGACCAAACATCATAACCGCTGTTCCTAAAAATAGGACATGGGGTTAAATTTCAGTTTTTGCGATTATCTCAAAGCCATTGTAGATATTTAACATTTGACATGAGTATAAGTGATCAGCATAGCAAGATCTACCCACTCTGCAATTTTGAAGGAAAAACCAAAACCCGTCTTGGAACTATTGCCCTTTTTCCGCAGATTTTCAATATTTTTATTTCTTTATAAGAAAAACTAAAACAGATAGAGATTAAATTGCATTGCAAAAGCGTTTAGCATATCGAGATCTTTTATTTCTTGAAAACCGTTTCGTACATGTAATTGATATTAACTAAGTATGGTAACATACCAATCATAAATCAAAAAGAACCGTCATTGCAGATCTTATTTTTACATTAGCCCCTTTGGAAAAATGTTGTAAATTGCCATTTCTTGAAAACTTCATGCATCAGTTGGTATTTTCTGGGCATAGTAACATGATGGTCAGTAAACAAATGATTGATTTCAGTATCGATCATAAATCCAAGATGGCCGACCCGCAGATCTGATTGGGTCCGTGTTGTTCATTTTTGTACATATGTGTGACTTCATTTTCTTTTCTGTGCCGTGCTCATATTGTGTCTTTGTTTCTTTGTTTTTCCAATGTTTTCCTTGGATTTTTCCTTTTATACTGACGGTTCTGATTAAGTTAAATAACTTGTATTGTCACTTAAAACAAGTCAATATAAAACGATGAATTTTATAAAACAACACAAAATGATGGAATATAACACTTCACTTTTATGTTTGACCTTTTTGGTTTTGTTAACATTGCCTGTTTATAAAGTTTATTGTGACATCTCAATTTTTTTATAACAGTATCTGGACCGGATGATCAGTCCGAAGTACAATATTGATACAGCACCAGGTAAAAAAACTGCCATATATCCCTAAAGGTCATGAACATTATGCTAAATTTGAACGTTCAATATAGTTAAAGGTTTAAGGATTGGTAAATTAATATGCCCATACAAAGCGAATATCATTGATGTTTTTTATTGACAGCGTATTTAGTCGAAACAAATAACACTAAAAGAATGAGAGATATACCCCCTCTCTTATCTTTAATTACAGTTGATGAGTTGAGAGCAAGCGACATGTTGTACAACAGTAATTACCGACAATTACTGGAAAAGTCCGCTTGTATGAGTTACACCGAGAAATGGCACTACACTTTTCTGTTTACAATTTAAAGGTAAGTTTTATGACATCTTTCTTTGAGCAATATACTTACAAACTCAACAATTTGTTAGAGTATTTAGATGAATGAATATTCAATTACAATACTCAGTGTGAATGAATATGCCATAAAGAAGAAAATACACAAATTGCAAAATATTAAGAAAAATATGTAATTGAGACCACACATTATGATTAACCAACGATACATCAAAAACGTTGTAACTGAATTTTTCTTGAAAAGTTGATATAAAGTCAATTTGAACATCGAAATTGAAATTTATGTAAATTTTTATAGAATGAACGTTTATTATTTGTATGTAAAATTTCAAATCGAAAAAAAAATGTGTACTGATTTTTTCTTCATAGTTCGCCGAAATATCCGTGAAACATCACTCTTCTAAAATTGACTTAGAAAAATGGGGGTCCATGTGCTTATTTTAAAGCCACAGATAGAAAACTGGCATTTTTATCACTACAAGTGTGCATTCCCGGTTTTGACGCGAAATCAAGTTACATAATATTTCGCTCGGAGAAACGTAATTTTATACGACATTCACAAAGATCTGTCAAATACCTATTAGACCCTTGTGACTGTGATGACTGGAAAAAAATGATTATTTCGCTACAGCTGCTGTTCAAGTATTAAGATATACAGTAGGGTGCAGACATAACCTCTCGTCCAAGTTAACTTGGGGAGCAGTCATTAGAACAGTCCTAAGTTAACTTGAAGTTAACTTGGAGCAGTCATAGAATCCTGACTACTCTGACCAGTCATAGAGCCCTGACTGCTCTAACCTGTCATAGAATCGTGACTGCTCTGACCTGTCGTAGAGCCCTGACTGCTCTGACCAGTCATAGAGCCCTGACCGCTCTAACCTGTCATAGAATCCTGACTGCTTTGATTATATAATTAGTCGTATAGCTCTAAAACAATACAAGAACTGTAAATACTCAAAATTTGATACAGCGATGGATACGTCTCACATTCCGTACCACACGCACACGATTCACAAGACGAATTTTTCACACGTTGAGTGCAATTTTCTTCAATTTTGCCGTAACCATAACCTGGGACTAATATAACATTAGTCCCAGCCATAACTGAACTATCAGAAAAGAGTAACTTTTATGTATTCAAAAATTGTAATTTCCGTCATTTTGTAAAATAAACAATTAGATAAATAAATAAAAAAACTGAATAAAAATCAATCCTGTAGTAAATAAAATATCCTGCAAACAGCCGCAAACATCAAATATCAGAAGAGGTGCATATTTAATTTTGACATAAAATGATGCACCCACAATACTGAAACTTTGTGTTTAACTAAAATATGTTCAAGAAAAGGCAAACCTTCTTCATTCCATAATGTACCGATGCCTGCAATACTAAAACTTGTTGTTATTTAACGTAAAATCTGTAAGAAAAAGCAGATTTTCTTCATTTGATATTATATCGATGCCCGTGATACTTCAACTTTCTGTAATTTAACCTAAAATATAAAAGAAAAAGCAGATTTTCTTCATTCTCTATAATATCGATGCTTCCGATACTTCAACTTTCTGTAATTTTACCTAAAATATAAAAGAAAAAGCAGACTTTCTTCATTCGATATTATATCGATGCCTGCGATACTTCAACTTTCTGTAATTTTACCTAAAATATAAAAGAAAAACCAGATTTTCTTCATTCCATATTATATCGATGCCCGCGTTACTTCAACTTTCTGTAATTTTACCTAAAATATAAAAGAAAAAGCAGATTTTCTTCATTCTCAATAATATCGACTCCCCGATAATTCAACTTCCTGTAATTTTACCTAAAATATAAAAGAAAAATCAGATTTTCTTCATTCGATATTATATCGATGGCCCTGATACTCCAGCTTTCTGTAATTTAACCTAAAATATAAAAGAAAAAGCAGATTTTCTTCATTCGATATTATATCGATGGCCGCAATACTCCAACTTTCTGTAATTTAACCTAAAATAAACAGCAAAAGGCAGATTTTCTTCAATCGATATTATATCGATACCCGCAATACTTCAACTTGCTGTAATATAACCTAAAACATATAAGAAAAAGCAGATTTTCTTCATTCGATAATATAGCGATGCTTGCAATACTTTAACTTTCTGTAATTTAACCTAAAATATATAAGAAAAGGCAGAATTTCTTCATTCGATATTATATTGATGCCTGCAATACTCCAACTTTCTGCAATTTAACCTAAAATATATAAGAAAAAGCAGATTTTCTTCACTCGATATTATATCGATGGCCGCGATACTCCAACTTGCTGCAATTTAACCTATGATATATAAGAAAGGGTAGATTTTCTTCATTCGATATTATATTGATGCCCGCAATACTTCAACTTGCTGTAATTTAACCTCAAATAAAAAGCAAAAGGCAGATTTTCTTCATTAGATATTATATCGATACCCGCAATACTTCAACTTGCTGTAATATAACCTAAAATATATAAGAAAAAGCAGATTTTCTTCATTCGATAATATAGCGATGCCTACAATTCTTTAACTTTCTGTAATTTAACCTAAAATATATACGAAAAGGCAGATTTTCTTCATTCGATATGATATTGATGCCTGCAATACTCCAACTTTCTGCAATTTAACCTAAAATATATAAGAAAAAGCAGATTTTCTTCACTCGATATTATATCGATGGCCGCGATACTCCAACTTTCTGTAATTTAACCTAAAATATATAAGAAAAGGCAGATTTTCTTCATTCAATATTATATCGATGAACGCAATACTTCAACTTGCTGTGATTTAACCTAAAATATATAAAAAAAGGCAGATTTTCTTCATTCGATATTATATGGATGGCCGCAATACTTCAACTTGCTGCAATTTAACCTTAAATATGTAAGAAAAGGCAGATTTCTTCATTCGATATTATATCGATGCCCGCAATACTTCAACTTTCTGCAATTTAACCTGTAATATATAAGAAAAGGCAGATTTTCTTCATCCGATATTATATCGATGCCCGCAATACTTCAACTTGCTGCAATTTAACCTAAAATATATAAGAAAAGGCAGATTTTATTTATTCGATATTATATATCGATCCCCGCAATACTTCAACTTGCTGCAATTTAACCATAAGTAATAGCAAAAGGCAGATTTTCTTCATTTGATATTATATCGATACCCACAATACTTCAACTTGCTGTAATGTAACCTAAAATATATAAGAAAAAGCAGATTTTCTTCATTCGATAATATATCGATGTGTGCAATACTTCATTTAGCCTAAAATATATAAGAAAAAGCATATTTTCTTCACTCGATATTATATCGACTTCCGCGATACTCCAACTCTCTGTTATTTAACCCAAATATATAAGAAAAGGCAGATTTTATTCATTCGATATATATCAATCCCTGCAATACTTCAACTTGCTGCAATTTAACCTAAAATAAATAGCAAAAGGCAGATTTTCTTCATTCGATAATATATGCTGCAATTTAACCTAAAATATGAAAGAAAAGGCAGATTTTATTCATTCGATATTATATCGATGCCCCGCAATACTTCAACTTGCTGCAATTTAACCTAAAATATGTACGAAAAGGCAGATTTTCTGAATGAATATTACATAAGCCCAAAACATGTGATACTCTATTAATATGTTAATATTTTTTAAAGTTGTAAAGTTGCAGTTGTAAAAATCTATATTGTCTTTCGAAAAATAGAATTAAGGGGACGACCAGTTGATTTTCAGGGGTGGGGATTGGGCGATTTTCTTAAAAGAAATAATTTAATCTTGGTCCCAGCTGGGACTAATATTAGTCCCAGGTTCCAGAGAAAAAGAATTAAATATTTTAATCCTTCTTGTCGTGGAAATAAATAATTTATTTGTTCGAAATTTTCATGAAAATAAATAATTTTTCTAGGCAAAGAAAACGGGCAAATTATTTAAATATGGAGTTTTGAATGAAAGTAATAAACGCACGTAACAAGCACATGGTTTACACGATGAGCGCTAATTAATTTGGGAATGTTGAACGTTTCAATTGCTGTAAAATTAAAGTAGTCAGGGCTCTATGGCAGGTCAGAGCAGTCAGGATTCTACGACAAGTCAGACCAGTCAGGGCTCTACGACCAGAACAGGTCAAAGCAGTCACGATTCTATGACCAGAACAGGTCAGAGCAGTCAGGGCTCTAGAACAGTTCTAAAGTTAACTTAGAGTAGCTTTTATGACTGCTCTATGACTGGTCCAAGTTAACTTGAAAACGGTCCTAAGTTAATTTAGAAGAGCTTTTATGACTGGTTCAAGTTAACTTGGCGAGAGGTTATGTCTGCACCCTACTGTATATACAGTGCGAGAGTCCCTGGTTTCACCTGTGGACCTTTCATTAAAAAAACAAAATTCACTGTATATTTTGTTGGTTTAATTTACGGGGACGGGTAGGAGAGGTTTTGATCCTAAATAAATGTACGATTCCCTCAGTCAAAAAAATAGCAATTGACCCCGAATTCTAAGTGAAATAAATATCCTTTCCCGTTGTACCGAATAAGATTATACCGACCCTCATTTAAAGTTAAATGCGTTTGATAATATAATTATTATACATGAGTATTGTAATTATGCCTGTTCAATAGCATACTCTCACCTATCATTTATTGATCATGCATTGTTACAGCTTAGGACATTTTGCAATTGAATTTTCAAAGTATCCCGTGAAAATTCAAATCGTAAAATGCCTTGAAATTGTCCTGAAAATGACCATGATCATGTGCCACCTGACTTTCTAGCGACAATCCCATCATTTATTTTACCAACTTAAATATAGAAAAGACACAAAATTTCAAGGGTTCTTTTTAGCTGTCGCAGGGTAGATTAGTACTGACAACCTCAATAATTGTAAGCCCATGCGCTAAACATAACGCCAGATTCTTTATTTGAAGATGTTGGATCTTACGTTTTACAATTTTGTGGAGATTTTCTGTATTCCTTCATTCAGTTAGTTTTTGTTTTGTCTTTGTCAAGTTATCTCAATTGTTTATTGTATTTTTGAATTTAGCCTTTTTACCTTTTGCTTCGATTTTGGTTTGTCAATGTATTTAGGTATTTTATATGTTACTCATATTCTGTGGCATTCCATGAAAGGTAAACGTGTCTTGAAGTAAGAAGACAAATCTATAAGCAATTTTCAGAAACTAATTAACGACCGTTTCATTGGGAAAAATGTACATTGGTTATAAATATTTGTAGAGGAAGTTGATTCAATTAAAAGCAAAAAATAAAAGATAAAAATGAATAAAATAAAATTAAAAAAATATATAAAAAACCACACCGGAAAAGTCACGAGATTTTAATGACCCGTAAAATTTCAAAGGATTTTCACGGGCTTGTATTCCAGTTGTGGCAATTTACCCCTAAATACACCAAACTTGATGAAATTCTACAGTGCGGTTGCTTATCATTGTAACAGTTGAAATCTTTTTTAACCGAAATGAAATTGTTGTTGGGAAAATTGATTCTATAGTAAAGGATGCCGAAAGAAGATCTTCGCAATCGGGTTTTGGTTTGAGAAGTATGTTGAATCTTGAGCTGCCACGTCCCCTATTGCGTTATGAGCAAATCACATAACCACATCGATTTTATTGTCGTGAATACTACTATAATGATTATTACCTGTCCTATAAATGACTGTGCACAACTGCAATATATGATATCCTGTAATGGGAGTCTTCACAGGCGCTCTGGACTGCAAGCACATCTGTCTTGGTCGATGTATTGTTATTGACCGTCAATTCAAAGGACTCATATCCGGAACTACATTTCAGGTGTAACTAATTACCACTAAATGTTTATGTCCACCACATTCCTCCCCGTTTTCTAGTAGTGTCTGTTATCCAAAAAACACATGAAGATTCGTTAAAAATATGTTCTTTTATAAATCATTATACACAAATTCACTTTTTACATATGTACACAAAACAGTTGAGTTGTTCCACTAAATTTGATATAACTTCAGAACATTTGAGGTAGTGACATTTGCAACTTCCTCCAATGGCTTCTTAAACATTCCTGCCAAGCTAAAGGCAATATCAAACACCAAAGCTGGGGATCCCTTGTTCTTCACGTGCTTTACAATCCTTTCGTAAAATTTTTAATACAGGAGTTTGTCTTTTACACAATTCCCCGTGGTACAGAGGTGTGCTCTTATTTTTCTTAGATATGGTGTTCTTGTACATGAGATAATAACCTAAGGATTAATTCCCTCCATCGTAGTTTTGTTCCTAGCTATATTTGATATTACTAATTATTTGGATTTCGTTTGGTTTTATGCATTTCGAAATTTTTTGAAATTATGGATTTCCTTTCTTTGGGTTTGAGTGCTGTTGACGAGGAATTAATTTCCGAAATGGCCATACAGCTCATTGAAATTATTGCAGCTGCAGTTAACATATGAGTTATGGTCTCATGTTCATTTACTCCATATCCTTTCGTAAAATATTTAATACAGGAGTTTGTCTTTTATTGCAGTGTGGAGTTGGTAAAACAATTCCCTGTGGTAGAGATGTATGCTCTTTATTTTTCTTAGATATGGTGTTCTTGTACATGAGATAATATCTCATGTGTACACTTTGTTCAATAACTATAATCTAAATTTATGTAAATTCTAAAACCTAAGGATTAACTCCCTCCATCGTAGTTGTGTTCCTAGCTATATTTGATATTACTAATTATTCGGATTTCGTTTGGTTTTGTGCATTTCAAACATTTTATGAAATTATCGATTTCCTTTGTTTGGGTTCGAGTGGTGCTGACGAGGAATTAATTTCCGAAATGGCCATATAGCTCATTGAAATTATTGCAGCTGGAGTTTACATATGAGTTATGGTCTCATGTTCATTTACTCCATATCCTTTCGTAAAATAAAAGATATGGGGAGTCAGTTTCAATGATGATATTATGAAGGTCCATCTCACAGATAGTAGCTCTCAAGTCTGGGAATTTCTTGTCATTGAAGAGCAAGGGAAATATACCAAACTTACAATTAGGGAATGTTATAAGTGTCTTTACTTCCCTCAAAACAATGTCTATTAATGTGATGGTCACGACTGAGCACTTTTTCCGAAGTTTTCAGACAAATGTCATTTATCGTTTTGTCTCCCCTGCAATGAATGTTCTTATCCTGCGAGTTTGAGCTGCCATTCCAGAGTCTGAATTTCGTCATCCAATCTTTCCTGGAAGTATGTCACTGTTCATCTAGTCCACATGCACCAACAGCTACCACTTCCCTTGCGTCCAAAAAAAACTTCCAAGTTTTTATCTGTCGATGTAATTCTAAGTTGATAATGTTTGGGTGAATACCAAAGTTCATCTTTATTCGCGAGGTCCTTCTTATTTCATGACGTTTGCTACTGGGTGGCCAGTTGGTTATTAGATATTGTAATGCAACATCTTTATCTTCCTTCAATGAGAATATAAGAAGGCCAGAATATCTAGTCTCTTTCAGGAACATGCCAAGATGAAAAAGAGAGTCAATCAGATACATTTTCTTCGGTATAACTTTACGTTGATACAAGTTAAATGGAATAAAAAAGATAACAGGAAACACCTACAATGGCCAAAAACATAGCCACATGCCAGAAAGTAAATAGGAATTGCACAAGAAAAAACCCACAATGAAAATACAAAAGACAAACATAAACAACGATAGGAACTCGGGACAGCCTGACTTGGTACCGGCACTAGCAAAAGCCAGCGGTAGGGTTAAACCGGTTTATGGGTACCCAAACCTCCCCTTTCTCTGTCCCGCTTCCCTATAGTAGAATAAACATACGAATAAAACCCATACTGGTAGACTACTAACTCCATGACTGCAATCTAGAAAGGAAAAATGGGGAAACAAAACGTAATTTTGAAAGATGAGTCAAAGTGTGCTCCCCGCTAAACTGCCGGCTAGCTCAAGGAGCCTAGTCTGCTGGTAAAACACTGTCGCACTACGGAAGGAAAATCAAATTCAAAACTCCCAATGGGTTTGGTAAAGAATCATCATGTATTTCAGTAGACATCGGCAGTATCAGTGAGAGGCCAGTATGTGTGTAAAATCCTCAGGTCATTGGATCTCAAAAGTAATTTAACGGACACGTGTAGAATATCCTGTCGATATCCCCTATTGCGTAAAGAATGTAAGTTACGTCCTAGTTTTTCTGGATTTTTAATCAGTTTCTGACATTTTTTAACAACATTTCCGTAAAATCGAGGATGGGAAATGCCCTTAGAAATAAGCTGTTTGCGAGTGACATTATATTTAGATGTTAGATGTTCATATCTTCGATAAAACTTTTTAAATGTATTTAACAATTTATGAAATCTGTAACCTCATGAACCTTGCTGCATAAGTTTTGAAGTGATAGTAAGGTTACGTTCATTGAAGTCGTCAAGAGTAGAACAAACGCGTGCGAATCGTACCAGTTGAGAAATATAAACTCCGTAGGATGGGGCTAGAGGAACGTCGCCGTCAAGAAAAGGGAAATTAGTAATACTGAAATCAAAATCATCCCTTTTATCGTAAATTTTAGTTTTTATTTTACCAGAGTCAACGATGATAGTTAGATCCAGAAAAGGGCAATTCTTAGAATCATTATTAGCTTTATTAAGTTTCAGTTGTTGTGGGTAAATGATGTCGACATAATCTAAAAACTGGGGATTGTCAATAGTAAGGATATCGTCAATATACCTGCTGTTATCGTTGAAAATAGAAATAAGTTGATGACTGTTTTGTATGGTCCAATTTTGTAATTTTTTCATGAAGTTCTTTTTAAAGTTTTTAAGTTCTTTTTAAAAAGGGATTAGGATCTCAGCTGCTTCTGATTTTTGAATGGGTATTGCCAAAATTTTCCAGTGTAGGAGAGCATGTATTCCCGATGGTGGATAGACTTCATGGCCTAGTTCATCTACTGAATAATGATTGGTCTGGTTGAATAGTTTAAAAAAGGGAAGATCTTTCCAGTGGTGGAACGACGAATGACAAGTATGAAAGTCAACATCCGTGGATTCCATTTTCTGTAGGCTAGACACTGATTTCTCTAGTTTCTTTCCGATCTCTGACAAAATTCCATTCATAAGGAAAACCCATCTCTCCCCATACATGTCTGAATATTTTTGTGAGATTGCTTCCCAATTATGGTATGCTTTGACATAGACATCTAACAAACCTTCTTTTGCAAACTGAAGTTTGCAGGTCCAACAACAAGTTAATGGTGCTGTGTACCATGGTAGGTGACTACACAAAACATCTCTTCTGATGTTGGTAAAACTCCCTGGACACATTGGGCATGGTGACGTCCTGCCTTTTCTCTGGGAACTGCCTCTTATTCTGTTTGATGGCTCAAGGATCTCCCCCTTCATAGATTCATAGTCAAGTTCTATATCGTCATCTTGGTGCATTCTGCAACAGAAACTACATGGAATATTACTAAAAGTGGGACAACTTCAGTACTCATAAAATAAGCCAATAAACACAAGCAAAAATAAATGATGTATATATTCATATTTATACTTTATTAAGAACATCACAAAAAACACAAAAATGTGGTATATGTGAAAATATATATATAGATATGTTATGCTGGACCGGATCCAGCTAGCTTTACCTTTTGTATCTCAAGTAGAATCTGAAATTGGCTGGTATCAAACTATGCCAGTGTGTGTGTTTGACCACTGGCTGTTAACACCACGCCAAATCCGTTTGATTCACGGAAAGATACAACCTGAATTCAATTATACGTTATGTGTACGTAATTTAGAAGAAATTTACAGTTAATTTACAAGGTAAATTTACGGTGGTTTGTCTAGCCTAACTCGACAATCTCACATTAGAAAGGCTATATATCCATTGAGAAGAGACCATCCAAAAAAAAAAAACAATTTCAAAAAGTAGTGTTTATATCTTTCGCGCCAATAGAAAGAAAAAACATTTGTCGTTGCATGTGAGTGTACAAACAAACACAGGTAAAATATCGTTGACGCTCTGTGTACAATGATTAAAAATATCTGAAATAAATGATTGGTAATTGACTGAAAAGAAAATAAAATAATTTGAACCATAAATTTCAATAAGTATATTTACACGTATCATAGAACAAAATATGAAATAAACGAACTGTTGAAATCCATCACACAGTAGTATCTACATTATGTACAATTTTCTTCAATAAGAAGAATCATGTCCGTGATCGGACGAAGGTATGTTGTCGGTTTCTTATCGACAATCATTCTTACTTCAGCTTTTATGATGTGTTCATCGGATCCTTGGTAGGTTTTCGTGATAACACCAATTGGCCAACTGCTTCTGCAGGTTCTCTTGTCTTTCAGCAGGATGATGTCTCCCGCATTGAAGTCCCGTTGTATCGTTTGCCACTTTCGGCGTTTCTGGAGCAGTGGCAGATATTCGCCTCTCCGGCGGGTCCAAAACATTGTGGCAAGAGCTTTAACCCGTCTCCATTCAGCAAGATACAGATATCGTATGCTGAAATCACCCAGCTTGTCTGACGCATAGACATAGTCAGTTTTTTGAGTGAGTAGCATTGCTGGGTTGAGAATCAAAGGGCTTCAGAATTAGTGGATACTGGTACTAAAGGTCTAGAATTGATTATGGCGGAGACTTCAGCCATAAACGTGTTTAACACATCATGGGTTATATCTTTATATGTCTCGTTCATCAGCATAGAGTCTAGGATCCTTCACGCGACACCAATCATTTTTTCCCAGACTCATGTGAGATGAATCGGGCGGGTTGAAAACCGAAACTGCCTTTGGCTTGTGTAGGTAGTCTCTCATACGTTGACCGCTTCTACGTCCAAAAGTACAAAGTTCGTTCCTCTATCTGAACGTATTATTTCGACTTCTCCTCGAACCGCAACGAACCTTCTCAAAGCATTAATGAAGGCTGAAGAAGTCATCTCCGCAATCAGTTCAATATGAACGGCACTTTTAACCAGACTAGTAAATAAAACTGCCCATCGTTTGGAATTAGCTTGACCCCCGCGTGTTTTACGTGCTACTACGGTCCAGGGACCGAAAACGTCGACACCTATGTTGGTGAACGGGGGTACTGGTTCAAGTCTGTCTTAAGGTAGGTCAGTCATAATTTGGCATTCTGTCTTGCCCCATAATTTGCGGCATATAACACACTTATAGATATATGAGGATATCTGGCGTTTTGGACTTGTAATCCAGAATCCTGCAACCCTGATGGCTCCGTCTGTGAAATGTCACCCTTGATGTTTTATCTTGTCATGGTAGTGCCTGATTAAGAGCGTAGCTATATAGTGACGTCCAGGAACAATAAGAGGTTTCTTTTCCGTAATGTGGTTAGGTCGGAATTGTTGACACGCCCACCAACCCTTAGCAAACCATGTTCGTCAATTAATGGGTTAAGATTGGCTGACTGCATGACTACCCTTTGAGAGCGCCTCCTCTCGTTGAATTTGGTCTATCTCATCTCTGTTAAATTCGTGTTGCACAGACCTTAAAACGAAATCTTCTGCATCTTGCACGGAATTCGAGCAGGTTGTTGGGTCGATTTTCATTTTCCGGCGTTTACTGGCTAAGACTTTCAGGAGCGATATTGCTCTGACAAGCGTTGACCATTTTGAAAATTTTTCGTAGCGATCTGTTCCAATATCATGTCGTTCTGTGACAGTATTTGTCTTGGCAGTTCTTACCACTGGTCTGACTCTGGATTGACTAGATCATGGTCTTCTGTGGATTTCTGCTCGTTGACCGCGGCCAATAGCTGTTTGAGTCCGAATTGCAACTCGCTTTGATGAATTTCACAAGCTTTTATCGATCTCGTGCCTGCATCAGCAGGAATTTCTCTGCTGGAACGTAATGACGCAACATTCCATCCAAGTGCACTGCAAAAGTGTTCCTCTCGTGCACTTCGTGTGCACTTGCAAGTGATTCCATGACAGCCTAGAGTGAACTTGAGACCACTTGCACGTGCACTTGAAAAGAAGATGAGATCGCGGGAGTGATCGCAAAGTACACTTGAAGTGAATTTCGTTGCAGCTTTGGATTGCTCTTAACGATTGGTCAGTTCAAAACACGTGGTATTAATATGACGAAATTAACTTTTTTATTTTAAGTTAAAACCAAAATGCCATTATAATATATAACATTCTTTTGTTTTATTTATACATTCCATGGTGACGTCACATTCTATTCTTAATAAATCTTTCAAAAAAGGGTATTTAATCGAGGCCTATGTCCATGTTGTAGACATAAAATTCATATGTAATTTCAAAAAAAAACTTTCTTGCAATACCAAATTTATGCATCCTTTTGTCAAAAATGACCTTAAAATTGGGAGATATTATTAATGATTGCTTATTTCAATTGTCGCGACACACAATTTATATGTATGTCTCTAAAATTACCTTATAAGATTGAAATATTTTGCATTTTAGCATTTTTCCATTCTCGCGATACCAAATTTATACATCTTTTTGTCAAAAATAACCTCAAAAGTGGGAGATATTCACAGTGGAGATATTATATATCGGTGCTTATTTCAATTGCTGTGACACAACATTTATATGTATTTTTCTCAAAATTACCTTATACGATTTAAATATTTTCCATTTTAGCTTTTTTCCCCTCTCGCGATACCAAATTTATACATCTTTTGTCAAAGATGTACTCAAAAGTGGGAGATATTATACGTTTGTGCTTATTTTAATTGTTGCGACACAACATTTATATGTATTTTTCCCAAAATTACCTTATAAGATTGAAATATTTGCATCCTAGCCCTTTTCCGTTCTCGCGATACCAAATTTATACATCTTTTGTCAAAAATGCACTCAAAAGTGGGCGATATTATATGTTTGTGCTTATTTCAATTGTTGCGACACAAGTTTTATTTGTATTTGTCGCAAAATTACCTTATAAAATTGAAATATTTTGCATTTTAGCATGTTTCCTTTCTCTCGATACCAAATTAATATATCTTTCATCAAAAATGACCTCAAAAGTGGGAAATATTATATGTTGGTGCTTATTTCAATTGTCACGACACAGCATTTATATGTATTTTTTTCCCACAAATACCTTATAAGATTGAATTATTTTGCATTTTAGCTTTTTTCCTTTCTATCGATACCAGATTTATAAATCTTTTGTCAAAAATGACCGCAAAAGTGGGAGATATTATTTGTCATTGCTTTTTTTCAATTGTCATCACATAAAATTTACCTTGTAAGATTGAATATTTTGCATTTTAGGTTTTTTCCTTTCTCGCGATACCAAATTTATACATTTTGTGTCAAAAATGACCTCAGAAGTGGGGGATATTATGTGTTGGTGTTTATTTCAATTGTCGCGACACAACATTTTTATGTATTTTTTCCCAAATTACCCTGTAAGAATGAAATATTTTGCATTTTAGCTTTTTGCCATTCTCGCGATACCAAATTGTCCATTTTTTGTCAAAAATGAATCCAAAATTGGGAGATATTATATGTTAATGCTTATTTCAATTGTCGCTTTATACATCTTATGTAAAAAATGACCTCAAAAGTTGGAGACAGTATATGTCCGTGCTTATTTCAATTGTCTCAACACAAAATTTATATGCATTTTTCCCAAAATTACCCAATAAGATTGAAATATTTTGCATTTTAGTTTTTTTCCTTTCTCGCAATAACAAACTTATAATCTTTTGTCAAAAATAACCTCAAAAAAGAGAGATATTATATGTTGGTGCTTATTTCAATTGTCGTGACACAACATTTATATGTATTTTTTCAAAAATTACCTGATAAGGTTGAAATATTTTGCAATTTAGCTTTTTTCCTTTCTTGCAGTACCAAATTCATACATCTTTTGTCAAAAATGTACTCAAAAGTGGGAGATATTATATGTTGGTGCTTATTTCAATTGTCGCGACACAACATTTATATGTATTTTTCCCCAAAATACCTTATATAATTGAAATATATTGCATTTCAGCTTTTTTCCTTTCTCGCTATACCAAATTTATACATCTTTTGCTAAAAATGACCTCAAAAGTGGGAGATATTATATGTCGGTGTTTATTTCAATTGTCGCAACACAACATTTATTTGTATTTTTCCAAAATTACCTTATAAGACTGAAATATTTTGCATTTTAGATGTTTTCCTTTCCCGCGATACCAAATTTATGCATCTTTTTTCAAAATAGAATCCAAAAGTTGGAGATATTATATGTTGGTCCTTATTTCAATTGTCGCGACACAACATTTATATGTATTTTCCAAATATTACCTAGATTGAAATATTTTGCATTTTAGCTTTTTGCAATTCTCGCGATACCAAATTGTTGCTTTTTTTTGTCAAAAATGAATCCAAAAGTGGGAGATATTATATATTGATGCTTATTAGCTTTTTGCAATTCTCGCGATACCAAATTGTTGCTTTTTTTGTCAAAAATGAATCCAAAAGTGGGGGATTTTATATTTTGATGCTTATTTCAATTGTCAGGACACAACATATATATGTATTTTTCCCAAAATTACCTTATAAAATTGAAATATTTTGCATTTTAGCTTTTTTCCTTTCTCGCAATACCAAATTTATACATCTTTTGTCAAAAATGACCTCAAAATTGTTAGATATTGAATGTTGGTTCTTATTTCATTTTTTCTGACACAACAGTTATCTGTATTTTTCCCAAAATTACCTTATAAGTTTGAAATTTATATGTATTTTTCCCAAAATTACCTTATAAGGTTGAAATATTTTGCATTTTGGATTTTTTTCCTTTCTCGCAATACCAAATTTTTACCTTTTTTGTCAAAAATGTACTCCAAAGTGGGAGATATTATATGTTGATGCTTATTTCAATTGTCGCGACACAACATTTATATGTATTTTTCCCAAAAATACCTTATACGATTCAAATATTTTGCATTTTAGCTTTTTCCCTGTCTCGCGATACCAAATTTATACATCTTTTGTTAAAAATGACCTCAAAAGTGGGACATATTATATGTCAATGCTTATTTCAATTGTCGCAACACAACATTTATTTGTATTTTTTCAAAGATTACCTGATAAGACTGAAATATGTTGCATTTTAGCTGTTTTCCTTTTTCGCGATACCAAATTTATGCATCTTTTGTCAAAAATGAATCCAAATGTGGGAGATATTATATGTTGGTGCTTATTTCAATTGTCGCGACACAACATTTTTATTTATTTTTCCCCAAATTACATTGTAAGACTGAAATATTTTGCATTTTAGCTTTTTGTCATTCTCGCAATACCAAATTGTTGCATCTTTTGTCAAAAATGAATCAAAAAGTTGGAGATATTATATGTTGGTCCTTATTTCAATTGTCGCGACATAACATTTATATAGGAAATAGAAGGGAAACGGGGAATGTGTCAAAGAGACAACGACCCAAAGGGGAGCAACAACAACTCATAGCCACCATAAGATCTTCAATGAACGGTGAGGAGACCCCACACCCAACAGCAGGTCGGAGTTGGCCCCTAAATAAAGAGTAATCAAGCTCAGCGAAATAAACATCATCCTAGACTCCCATAGACATAAAATAAACTAACTAGAAAACAGACAAGACACACAAAGGCTTAATAAATTTCCTGACTTAGGACAGGCGCAAACCTGCTGCGGCGGGGTAAAACTAGTTTTATTGGGCCCAAAATTAAAATTTCATATTTAAATGGCGCATAATGAAACACAAAGCATGATAAACTCCATGATTTCAGTCATCAAATGACATATTGTCATCTTCTGAATGATGCTGCATTTCACGAGCAGACACTTTTTTAAAATCCTAAAAGCATACATTTAATTTCTTCAAATTTCCAACTGATCATTTTTGTAAATGATTAAATAATGAAAAAAATAAGAAAGGAGAAGTCGGTGAAAACGTATTGGAAAATTGCTGAAGTTTAGTTTGTTGAAATATTCAAAGCCATTGTAGTTTCAAAAACCATGATTAAATCCTACATTTATGTCAAGTTTTCCCAAGTGGTCATGCAAAGGGAGGAAATACTGGAAGAAATGAAATGTCATGTTCATTTGGCTTTTTCTCCATACTTCATTTATTTAATAGCCAAAAACGAATTTGATTACACTTTCACAATATGTTTTATGCGATTGTAAATAAAATTTACTTTGAAAACAGTAGCAAAGAATAAGTGTAAACTCTTTAAAGCTAAAGTTATTATTAAATCAAAGTGACTGCTTTTTTTCAGTTATAAAACGGTCAGCGCAGGAATTGCAGCATTCTTATGAGAACAGAATTATACTGTCTGTAAGCTCTAGCCGCATAGATTTTAATTTTTTATGTCTGATGATGCGCCATTAAACCTGTAAAATGTAATTCACGAATAACTAGCCATTTATCCCAATTGGGATATAACCGCTCATCCCAATTTGGATATATTATCCCAATTGGGAATATTCCCAACCTGATAAAACTACCTCAAAAGGATATGATAAAATAAATGAGTAATTTTGTTATTTTGTTCACTTGTAAAGATTAAGTATAAATTACATAATGAAAACCTGACCTTTTGTCATTTATAAAGATTGGTTTAATGGGGTATATGCGTGAGGTGCGGCTTGCCTTTTTAAGCGAGAGGGAAACGGGATTGAGGCAATAAAATCGTTGAAAAATGGACCTGAAAACGGGAAAAGGGTGTCCAGCATTGAAAATCGAGACCTCTTTTAAAAATCTTTGTAAAATATTCCCCGCGTCTTTGTCCAGAAAGTCGGCAAAAACAAGGCATTTCGGGAAACGGGTCTACAAACTGTGTTTTTAATATGCTCAATGAAAATGTATAGGTGTGAAACCACCATTTCATTTCTTTAACATTTTCAACTTAAATTTGGAATTTTAAAACCGCCCTGAACAATTTATCTTTATTTTAACATTCCCAAGATCATACCTGTCGTGAAAGGCACATACCTGCTCTACATAATATCAAATTTTCATCATACCTTTAAAGCCTTCTAAGAGATTCCCGGTGTGTCGAGGAAAGCCACCTATAAATACGTACCAGGACGTCACAACATTGCGCAGAAATAGTCATTGGGAATCCCCCCCCCCCCTTTTAAGTGATCTAAATTTACACCTGCTCAATTGACCTTGGTATAAATGGGTGTATAATTCATCAAATTCCCTCAAATATTTTTAAAGGTGCAAGAATACAAAGTCTAACTTTAGATTCAAAAGTTTTATTTTCTCATACGTTCCAACTCTGATTGGTTGAATTGGTGGTTTGATACCTGTATAGTATATTTTCCCTGGCCGATGAACAGAATTTGCCTCTAAAGTGTATTCGATCAAATTATGAAGTGTTGAATTTCGAACTGTTGTCTGACTGGAATACACGTTCTTATAATTCTACACGTCTGTCTTCATTTTTGTAGCGGGAAAATATTATCTTACATGATTTATATTTTATATTTAACTGCATTGGTATTTTTTCGCATTTGCTTATCCAAAAGAACGCTACGTGGAAATAATTTTTTATTCAGCTATCGCTTAAAATCAATCTAACTATATCTATATAAGATAACCTCGTTTTAAGTAGTGATCCTCGCGACAGCTTTCAAGTGCACTTGAAGTTCACTAGTGAACGCGAAAATACCTGTCATGGAATAGCTTCCTATTCTAAAAAAGTGAACTTCGTGACAGCTAAGAGAATGCGAAGTGCACTTGAAAAGTGAACTTCAAGTTCACTTTAAGTGCTCATTTTGGAACGTTGCGTCTGCACCCATCTGCAGTTCTACTGTTCCGGTGTACTGTACTTCCGGATTTTCTCTACTCTATTGGCAACATAGATGTAGAACCTTCTCGTCCCATTACAGATGTATCCCGAGACCACTTTGCTATCCGTGTAATATTTTACAATATCTATTTTGATGTCCAAGTGTTCTATGGCACATTGTGCAATCTCCACACCGAGGACAACTGCACACAGTTTTTTACGTGGAATGGTATGCCCGTTGTTAGGAGCGACCTTTGCTTTTCCCATTACGAAGCCCAGTTGTCAGCTATCATCTACGTCTATCGTTGTAGGGTACACAACGGCTGATACGGCCTTTTGGGAAGCATCCGAATATACATGTAACTCTCTGGTCACGTGGTATCCGTAAAGTCTCAACATCTTTTAGAGAATTTCTCCATGTTTCCCATTCTTGGGCTAAGTCTTCTAAAACAGGCTGATCCCAGTCGACCGTCTCCGATCTTAGATCTCGAAGTAGAAGTTTCCCGCGAATGATAACGGGAGCAAGGAATCCAAACGGATCGTAGATACTGTTGATGGTAGAAAGTATCGCTCTGCGAGTTATTGGTTTGTCGTCTGATGATATCTTGAACAGGAATTGGTCAGTGTTCAAATCCCAACTTAGCCAACATAGCCCTAAGCTTCGTTGTAATGGTTTATCATCAGATCAGCTTCCAAGTCTTAATCTTTAAGGTTTGAAGCTAGATCACTCGCGGAAAATGCGGCCAAAACTGAGATTCCCGAACTCTTTAAGGGCGTTCTGTGTATCCTGCAAAAGCTGAATAGCCTTTTTTCGTATGGGCAGGACGTTAATCCGTCATCGACGTAGAAATCGCGGGTTACGAATTCAGTAACATTCTTTCCATATTTCGGTTCCGCAGCATATTATGCAGTATTCCTTAGGCCTAGTGTGGCGACAGCAGGTGACGGGCTATTCCCGAAAGCATGAACTATCATTCTATACTAGAGTAGACACTTTTCTATGTCGTTGTCCTTGTACCAGAAGAGTTGTAAATAGTTCCGGTGTTTTTCATCAACAATAAAAAAATGGAACATGTGATGCACATCCGCTGAAATAGCTATCATCTCTCTCCTGAAGCGAAGGAGTACGCCAAGTAGACTATTTGACAGGTCAGGACCAGACAAAAGGACACTTTTCAAGGATACTCCGTCATGTATGGCCGAAGAATCAAAAACTCCACGAATCTGTGTTCTGGTTTCTTAGGGTGGTGCACCCCAAATGAAGGCGAGTTCCAACATTCTTCATTTTCACGCAGGGATGGAGCGACTTCGGCATGATTGTTATCCATGATTTTTTTCATGAATTCTAGGAAGTGCTTCCGTTTGACGGGATTTTTCTTCAGGCTTGCGTCTAATAATTCAGCATAACGAGCTGCTTGAATTCGATTGTTTGGCAGATTTGAGGGGTAATGGGGCTACCTAGTTTCCAGTTGAAGTATGGCTAAACTCCTTATTCATTATACCAAGGAACATCTTGTCTTCGTAAGACATCCCTTGTTTGTCGTCATCTTTAGTCCTTTCGAAAAGGTTTACTCCTATGTCGTCCTTACGTTCACATTTTATTTCGTCTTTAACGGGATCGAAATGACGTTCTCGGACCTCAAACTGGCTGGTACAAGGTTTCAGTCTTGTATGTTGCGAGTGTGCAGCATGTCTAGACAGGTTTCTCCTATAACTACCCAACCCAGATGAAGTTGTGCATATGGGGCGCGATCGTTGTCTCTATCGTTGCGTTGGTCGAGTATATGATGTGCTGCGGGAAGGTCCCGTCCAATCAATAGCATTATCTTACAGTTGTTATCAATTGGCTGAATGTTGCATGCTTTGTCTTTAAAGTGCGAGTGATGTTGCATAACTTCTGTTGTCGGAATTTCATCCCGATTGTGGCGGTAGATCAAAATGCGTATTGTCATCAAGAGATTCTATGATGAAGTTTCTTCATTGCTGACTTGAGGTCAGAACTGTACCCGAACATGTCGACAGGCTGTAGTTTACGGGTTGCTCTTATACGTTAAACGAGCTGAAGAACTCTGTTGAAGCCAAAGACCTGTTACTTTGTTCTTCGATAATAGCGTATAACTTGATAACCTTGTCGGGCTCATCCCTGTGGTATACATTCACTGGCAATATCTTGGCACATGACTTGCCACTGTACGAAAACCCACATATCTTATTACCACTTATTAATAACTGTGTCACTATCCGTTGACTTATCTGTAACTTGCGACTCCCCGCCATGCATTTGTGCAGTAGGGTGCGATTCGCTGCCACAGTCTTTGCACTTGACTCTTGCTGAGCAATTACGACTGACATTAGCCGTTGACTCGCAACACTTGTAGCATACGTTATTCTCTTTAAGTAATTTCTTGCGTTCCTCTAGGGATTTGGCTTTAAAACCCCTGCACTCATTCAATGGGTGATTCCCCTTGTGTAGGATACAGATATCCAAAGTCTTTACCGGATGTTACATCCGCATTTTTGTCTATCATAGTCTTGCGTGAGGTGATTCTAGGTCCACTCATAGATAGCTGCTGAGTAGGCTGAGTAGCCGGCTTCTTGGTGATTTGGATATCGTAGTCCAGAGTTACGGAGGGATCGTTCTTTAGTGTTCACATTTCAGATATGAAATTGCAAAATTCCGTCAATGGAGGAAATTGCACGCTATACTTGACTTTATAGCTGACTGCCCTCGCGCTCCATTTCTCCTGGAGCCCATATGGTAATTTACCGACTATCGGTTTCACTCCTGACGACCATTCGAAGTATGCCAGCAAATTTGCAAATGCTGGATTTCTCTTGTCAAACTGAATCTCAGTTAGGATGTTGTGTAGGTCATATAGACGCTTAGAATCTTTATTCGTTAGTTTCGGAAATTTATCCAACTTCTGTTTCAATGAAGCCTCTTACATCTCAGGCGCGCCATATAATTTATCCAGACGTATCCACAGTTGCTTTAAACCAAAGGACGGATTATCAGCACTACCTATGTGTATGCTTTCAGCATGTTTGGACGATTCTGGTCGTAACCATTTAACCATTAAGTCTAGCTGTTTTCTTTCAGAAACACCTGATTCTTCAATGGTAGCTAAGAAGTTTGATTTCCAACCAAGATAATTCTCTGGGTTGTCTTTAAACTTTGTAAGTCCGGTAGATAGGGCCTCTCTCTGTAGCAATAACTTCGTCACATCCTGTGTCTGGTCACGATTTGGTCTATTTTGACCAGAAAATTGAATATCAGTGATTGGTGCATGTTGCACTACAGGTGTGAGGTTGGGTGCACTTGCATCTAGGGTTGACGTGGTGGGCCCAGTTCCCGAGAACATGGAGAAATAGGTAGTTGTTCTCGTTGGCTTGTCAAAACTTGTGATATGGACTTTTTCGATTTAACAGCTGGTTTATCAAACCTTGACCATGCTGACGTCTTTTGGGGCTGTACAATAGTTGGGGGTTGCCATGGTTTACTATGCTGAGTTGTTGCATGTGTATTTGAGGGAAACCCATCAAACATCAATGGGGGTTGAGTTTCAGGAATTGTGTAGGTGATAGTTTTAGATTTAGTCACTTTCGGTTGGATATGACTCGATTGATCCTGATCTGGTAACTTGAGGAAATTTCTCCAAGGTGTGTTCATATTCTCAGACACTTCCGGTTTAACCGCGATAGCTTGATCTGCAATAATTTCTCTCATTCAAAGCATTTGGTCTATAGTCTGTTCTGGTAGAATATCATCCAGGTCTTGACTTTGGCCACACTCGTCTTCTAGCTCGAGAGCCAGCAGATCCAGTTCTACTTGAAATCAGTTTGTTTACGTGCATATTCGACCTGTTTAAGTTTGGCGTCTTGCTCTAGTTCGGCCTGCTGAAGCTTAGTTTCAACCTGCTGAATTTCGGTCTGTTCACTGAACTCGGTCTGTTGTTTTAAAAGTTGTGCCTGTTTTCGAGCAAAAAGCATTTTTGCTTTGGCCCCATCTGCCTATTCCCGTTTTTGTTTCGCCGAGCTTTCTGTGCTTGTCGACTAAGCGGGACTCGTGTCCCATTATCCATGTGATTTCAATTATCTTTGTTTAGAGTGATCTCGTATCTTGGCTGTAGACGATTTTGTGGCTAGTTCAGCACTGATATTATGTAGCTGTTCCCGGGCATCGTCGTATAGCCTTTGGTTAAGGTCCAAGAGATTCTGATGAGTTTCCAGGTCTCTGTTAGCCTCGGTAGTACGCCGACTTTGTAGAAATTCGACATAGATATCGCACTGTCGTTGATATTTTCCGAAAGCGGAAGTCAGACGCCTTTCAACATATGTTCAAGGCTCTGTACGGCGCTTTTATCTGTCATTTCGGGGTTACCTCCCCAACGAAGGACTCAACTATATCCCAGAGAGGGGTAAGTTTATCAATATGTTTTTCTTGTTGCTCTCTGAAGAGTTTTTTCTCCTTTTCGGTAAAAGTCCGCATTCTAGATTCCGAGGGAACCTCCGTTAGTTCATGCTTTTGTACAGGGGGGATGTCCCCGGTTGTATAACCAGGGCTAGTGATCCCCTGGTTTTTTTCATGTGCGGGGACTGAGTCCCCGGTTGACGTACTGTAAGTGTACATGAAGATTGTGCTAGACAACTAGACAGATACTCGTAAATTTACTATGTTGGACCGGATCCAGTTAGCTTTACCTTTTGTATCTCAAGTAGAATCTGAAATTGGCTGGTATAAAACTATGGCAGTGTGTGTGACTGACCACTGGCTGTTAACACCACGCCAAATCCGTTTGATTCACGTAGATATACAACCTGAATTCATCACGGAGAGATACAACCTGAATTCAATTATACGTTATGTGTACGTAATTTAGAAGAAATTTACAGTGAATTTACAAAGTAAATTTACGGTGGTGTGTCTAGCCTAACCCGACAATCTCACGTTAGAAAGGCTATATATCCATTGAGAAGAGACTATCTCAATAAAGAAGCGTTTATTTTTTTCGCGCCAATGAAAAGAAAAAAATATTTGTCTTTTTGTGAGTGTACAAACAAACACAGGTAAAATATCGTTGACGCCCTGTGTACAATGATTAAAAATATCTGAAGTAAATGATTGATAATTGATTGAAAAGAAAAGAAAATAATTTGAACAACCGTTCCACTACATATGTATACATGTTATTTACAAAAAAAGCAAATTTCATCTATTCCGTAAAATATAATGATGGGCTGGTCTTCTCCTTTGCCTTGTCTGACTATTCCTTTGATTTTCTTGCTCCACATCATCTTCTTGTAAACTGAAGTTATAGATGAACGTTTGGTCTAAATCTCCTCAATCAGCAATATCTTGGATTGCAGTAACTGTTGGCTGACGTACCTCTATGTCTAAGTTGTTGTTGCGTAACATCGGAGTTTCCGATGCATTATGTTGAAATTGGCGGAACATCAGACTATCCGATATATTTGTTTTATCTTTTCGAAACAGCAGAATTTCCGATGTGTCATCATGTACTTCATAGAATAGAGAGGTAAGATCCATTGTGTCATTTGCCTCCTCTTGTAAGTTGATGTCTGCATGCTGTAATACACAAATTTTCTCGTTTTCTTTGAATCCACATAGGCAGTTGACTGTCTCTGCAAATCTTGGGCCTGTCGTGATGTACAATCCATATCTTTTTTACGGTCTTCTATTTGATACAGGGATTGAAATCTTCCAGATCAGATACAACATGTAGGGTCCTTTCCATGTTGATTTCATTTTTTTCGATTGTCCTAATTTTACAGCTGTATCAAGCTTGTAGACTGCATCACCTCTATGATATGTCTTTTCTTTTGCCCTCAAATCATTGTTTCTTTTTTGTCTAAGTTGAGACGTTTTAAGGTTTTTCTCTTGCCAGATCGTGTATTAGATTAAGGGGGTTCGCTACTCTATTTGAAAATAAATAGGATTTCAAATAAACATCAATTTTTGTTAGAAAACTAAAAAAGAAGTAATTTAAGTGAAAAAAGTTGATAGGTTGATGATCTAGTTTATGAGATTTAAGTGATTGAAAATTTGGCGGGAAACTGAACTCCTCTGATTTTTCATAGGATTAACATTGACAAGGTTTAAACATGAATGAATGTGACAGAATAAATAGAATTCAATGAAATTTTGACAGAATGCTCACAAATATAATCAAGTCAAATTAAATCAAATACTTTATTGGCATGAATCCAAATTACAAGGATTATAACCAGGTACAGATGACATGACAACACAAAGGAACAAAAATAAACACAAAACAATCATAAGAACACATACTAGTATATTATACAACATTGTCCTTAACTGCAGAGGAGATGTTCAATATAAACAATAACTATATCAATATTTCACAATTTACCCTAGAGCTAAGACCCTTTCGCCAGAAGACAATGTGCTATAATAATTCTATATGTAAAATATAATAAAAATATTTACTGCTTAACTATATCTATCAAATATTATAGCCCTTCAGCTCCATGTTCAATTTATACATGTTATAAACACCAGTTATACATATTTTACACAAATCTAGATCGGATACTGTAAAAATAAAGTTAAATTTTTCATATGGATCCATACTGGCAAAAGCAGGAATTATAATGCTTTTAAATGGATAAAACCCGAGGATTCCCAAAATCTGACAGAAATCCCAAAACATGAGGAGCAAACCTCCTGAAGGGAAATAATGAGATCCTGTACATATTCTAAGATTTCCTTGTCTGAGGAGTTACATTGAGGAGTCCAAGGGTTAAGTCTATTGGATGTGCAACCTCTCTACGATACATTAGAAAATTGGCTGAAAAAAACTTTTTCCCTGTTTGGAGTGATTCGAATTGCTCCAGTTAATAACTGTATATGTTTATCCTATTTTTTTCTGTTGTTTCTTGAGAAAACATCTGATTGTTTGTAATATGAGAATGTTGAATCTTTCTATCTGACCATTTGATGCAGGATGATATGATGTTGTCCTTGTTTTGTCGATCTCTAATATATTACATATCTGCCTTATTAGATAACCGTCCATGTTCTTGCCCTCGTCTGTATGTAATTCGATAGGACATCCAAATCTTGAAATGATGTTATCAACTAATGTTCTAGCTACTGTCTCAACCCCCTGGTTTGGTATTGGGTAACATTCCAGCCACATGGTTAATTGATCAAGTACCATCAATACATACTTGTTTCAATTTTTTGTGACTGGCAATGGTCCTAAAATGTCCATATGATTTCTCTCAATCGGGGCACCGGAATGATATTGTCCCAATCTGGCTACTGGTTTTTCTTTTGCTTTTTTTATTTGTGTTACAAAGGCCACATGACATGACAAATAGCTTGCAATCAGTCGACATCCTGTACCAGATAACATGCTGTTTCAGTTTCAACAGAGTTTTTGCTTGACCCATATGGCCTGATAATGGCAGATTGTGACATAGTTTCATGACTTGTGTTCTCATGCTTTGCGAAATGATAAGTAGCAGTTTTTAGGATGTAGGATCTTCCCAAAAATAGTAAAGAACATCATCTTGAATCTTTAGTTGTGACTTGTTCATCCAGTAATGCCGAACAGCAGGACTGCTCAGCTGAAGTTCTTTCGTATCAGGTTCATAACCACTCTTCAAACACGTATTTCAAGCCTGTTCTGCACTTACATCTTCTGATGAAAGTGTGTCTACCCAATTTGATTCATCACAGACTCTTCTGATTGCTATGTATATTTTCTATTTCCTCTTCCACTGGGAACAACCCCTGCTACAAGATTTGCATCCCCCACATGGAAGCTGGTCTAGATCTATTAGAGGTTGATATTCCGGGCAAACTGGCAAAGGCAATTCGTGACAAACCATCAGCATTGCTATGAAATTTTCCAGGTCAGTGCTGTAGAATCATGTTGTATTGCGTTAGTTCCTCAATCCACCGCGCCAACTGTCCTTCAATTTTTTTGAAATTCAGGAGCCAGGTGAGACTGATGTCGTCTGTCCTAATAATAAATTACTTTTCAAGCAGGTAATGTCGATACTGGCGTATACATGTGATTATAGCCAGCAATTCTTTTCTGGTGGTACAGTATTTTCTTTGAACTGGTGTAAGTACTTTGCTGGCGAAACTTATAGCAACCTCTTTATCATTTTTTAATTGGCTGAGTTCTGCGACAATGGTATTATCTGAAGCGTCTGTGTCCAAAATAAATGAATCTTCAGAGTTTGGATAGTTGAGTACAGCCGCGTTGATTAATGATGTCTTCATAGCTTCAAACGCATTTTGTTCATTTGAATTACTCATGTTGTCTTGCTATCTCATTCAGTGGTAGAGCAACTTTTGCATACTTGGGAATGTGTTCACGGTGGTAGTTCATAAATCCAAGAAATGATTCAACATTCTTCTTAGTTTTGGAACAGTCCATTTCCGGATTGCATCTACATTTTCTGGATTAACTTTTATCCCTTCCGCACTTACAATTCTACCAAGGTATTTAACTTCGTTCTGGAATGAACAGCATTTCACTGTTTTTAGTTTTAAGTTGTACTTTCGGAATCTTGTTAATATTTTATTCAAATTCTCAATGTGATTTTCAAAGCTCTTTGCCAAAACAATTACATCTTCCAAATAGGCTAAACATTCTTTCGGTGTTAGTCATTTTAATACCAGTTGCATGATTCTACTAAAAGTGGCAGGGCTATTACATAATTCAAAAGCGAGTTTAACATGTTCAAACTGACCAAATATTGTGATGAATGCCATTTTGTGTCTATCCCTTTCGTTGATTTTCTGGTGCCAATATCCCGATGCCATATCCAATGCAGACATGAAGACATCCCTACTACTGTGTCCAAACACGATTCAATATTTGGCAGAGGACACCTTTAACAGTCACCTTGTTCAAATATCTGTCACCGATGCAATATCGTAGACTACCATATTTCTTTCGGACTTAGACTGGAGTTGCAGCCCACTCTGAAGATGACTCCTGCATTACTTTCTTTTCTAATATTTGTTTAAGGTGACCCTGTTCTTCTTTCTCGAATTTGAGTGGATTTATTCTCAATCTCTGCATGATAGGTTTGGAATTACCACTGTCAATGCGATGTTTGATGTTTTCGTTAAAATGGTCTTTATCCATATTGTTCTTAGCAAAGATTCCTGGTAAGGTTTGCCACCTATCTTGATTCTTTGATGGTAAGTTTCTAAGTTGACCTCTCATATAGTTCTACGAGATGTGTAGGCATTGGGGCTTGTGGTTTCTGGTTGCTGTGTGACTCATTTGTAGATCCAAATCATCTTGAGATAATACACCATGAGATTCAATACCAATCGCAAATAACTAAGTAATGGCTTTATCGGTTGGATTCTTCACTTGTAAGATGATAGATTGATCAGCAGGATATAATCCATTTAGAGAAAGAATATCTCTATATTGAGAGGATGGAACAACTGAAGTTCCAGTAATCTTTATTCTGTAATTGTTTAGGCTATGCTGATCTTCATCTTTAGTACAAGCTACAGGAATAACTTCATGATTAACTTCAAATTGAAATAATCCATGATCTACAATTATTTTGCTGCCTTCAAGAAAATCCAGACCTAGTATTGCAATGTCGGAAATATCAGCCATAAGCATATCCAATTTAACCGCAGTGTTTCCAATTAGTAAAGGAACCTGTTTCATCGTATTAGCTGTTACATTTTCAGTACCAATACCCTTAATGACATCAGTGCCTTCTAAAGCCAGTTTATCATGCAGTCGATCATTCAGTTTCCTACTTAAAATACTGACTTGGGCGCCACTGTCAATTACTGCCAATACTTTTTCACCGCCTATCGTAATTGGTACAAACATAGTTTTTCCCTCCAGATGTGCTCCTCTGTATAATACAACTTTAGGATATTTCTCTGGCCTTTGTGTGAAGGATGGGCTGAAGAGCGGCCTGTATCTTCGGCCCCAGGGAGTTGAAATCCCTCCTTGGAGAAGCTGACCTGGATGTCCCTATGTATGGGGAGTTACTCCTCTAATTAGGGCATGCCCGTGCAAAATGCCTAAATTCACCACACCCATAGCACTCAGCATCACGGTACCATTCACTTCCTGTATCTTGCTTTTTCTGTACAGGTGTCGGTGATTGTTGTCGTACAGGTGATCTTGTCCTGTTCCTTGATACTATCTGTAGTATATGTTGTACCATAGTTTTTGTCTCTTCAAGTCCATCTTCTGTTTTTTTTTTTCATTCGATGTTCCAGTTTTTTCATGGCAATGGTGTTACTGTTGTTATCTCTGTCTGTAAACTTTACTGCTCTAGCAGTTGTTTCTGTGTCGACAGATGTATCATCTATATCTTCTTCAAATGAATCTCTTTTCACATCCACTTTGTTTAAACCATATACAATTCTTTGATTTATTGCGGCACTTTTAACATATTGAAGTGCTTTATCGAGGGTATTTGAATTTTTATCCATAGCTTTCAATGCCGTCTTTTTATCTGTTCAACCCTTTGGGAAGGAGCTCAAGTCAATGACTACGATCCCCACAAATGGTTCCGGAGTGTCTGGGTATCCGTCATTTGCAATTTCTAGTATTTTTTTGTGTAAATTCTTCCAGCGTTTCTTCATGATCTTGCTATAAATCCTGGAGTTGCCTGCGGATTATATGGAGTAAGTCTTTTTTCCCAAACCTTTCAAGTTGCAACTCGTAATCCTTTTGATAGGCTTACTTGGCACATTAAAGAATGTTAATGCTTTGCGACTCAAGCATTTGATAAGTTTATCCAGTTTTTGTGTATCGTGATGCAATGTGTGAAAACTACATGTGATATGGTCTCCAGTCTGTCTTACCATAAAAATGGCCATTTTAGGTGGAGCTGGGCCCTTGTATTTTTTTATCACTGGCTTCATAATATGACTATAATAATTATTATCTGTCCTATAAATAACTGTGCACAACAATATGATATCTTGTAATTGGAGCCTCCACAGGACTTGTCACAGGCCCGCTGGACTGCAAGCACGTCTTTCTTGGTCGATGTATTGTTATTAACTCCGCAAGTTCAAAGGTCACAAATCCTGAACTATATTTCAGGTCTAACTAATTACCACTGAATGTTAATGTCCACCACATTATCATAGATTTCTTATAAATGTTGTCCACAATTCCCGTAGGTGGTACAGTATTTATGACGTTGCGACTAATCTGTGACGTCGCGAAAACAATATTCCAGATCCGGCAACGTTTTTATCTACCCTTGGTACTGTATTGTTTCCCCTCAAGGCACACCAAACTTACAAATATATTAAAATTACAATTCATCTAACGATATATATGTGAATATTAAGGTAGATCTCCCTGAACTCTGTGCACTCGACTTCGTGTATTGTGAAACACTAGTCGGATGCCAAGATTGACTTCATTGTGAGTCTTGATTGATATTTCGTCCTTTGCGTTCTGACCTTATTATTACTTGTCATATTTAATTAAGTTTGCTAGCTTTTCTCGTAAATATTGTGATTTCTTAACTAAGTGATATAATTATTCAAATATGAGGTGACTTTGATTTCTTCAGATCAAAAGATTGCTTTAATGATCTCAAAAAGGATACTATGTCCTAACTTACACCCCAGGTCCTTTGTTTCACTCAGGTGTATATTATTTGGAAACTTCCTGTCAAACAATAAACTATGATCACTTGGGCATGACAGGTGCTTTCAGATACCCCGTCACACCCTGTGATTACAGACTATTGTTTGACAAAACGTTTCCCGAGAAAGTTCGGAGTATTGCTTAAAGAAATTAAGATGACAAATTTTGTTTCAACTAGTCCACAGGTGATTGATACTAGGATCCTGTATTGGGCCCAGTATCTCAATTTTTCAATATTTGTCATTTATTTGTGCTACTTTGTACTAATTTAACATATATTTATCGTCAATTTCCTATTTTACTATCATTGTACCTTTCATGCTATATAAGGGGCCCATATTAAAACAAAATAGCACAAATAAATAACAAATATTGAAATATGGCGGAATATTATAATAGGGGAGTGGCCATAGGGGCCCATACAAGGTCCTGTCATCAAAAACATGTGAACTAATCATGTAAACCACACAATCACTTATGTTATTCCACAACTATTGATTGTGGGTATTCTAAATAAGAACTAATTAAACATTCTAGACGGGCAGACAGTGGGTGCTTTTTCCCTTCTCCCGCCCCTTCTCTCCTTTCTCCTGATCCCTCTCCTTGCTTCGCCCCCTCTCTCCTTTCTCCCACACTCTGCCTCCTTTCCATCGCCCCTTTTCTCCAAGTCTCTCTACCCCTCATTTCAAGATAATAATATTAAATCGACCTTTCAATATGAATCTATGAATCATAATTCTGAAATATCTAGTTTTATTGTGATTGTTTCAAATTACCAGTCTGAATCCCTAAGAAATTGTATCATTTATCATTTCTTTTACAAGATGCAACATATAAGTAATGAAGCGTGTTATTGCTATTTAACAGATATTTTACAGTAATTCAATGCACCTGAGGGCTATAGACTATAATGTTTTGTCCAATTTGTCAGAAATCTCCATGTGATCTATTGCCCGAGGCCAACGGCCGAGGCAATAGAAAACTTGGGGATTCTGACACTGAGGGCAAAATTTTCTAGTGAATTGCCCTAATATGCATGACATAACTTTTTTATAAGCTTATTAAATTATTTTAGCCAAAATATGCCCAATGCAAGCAAAGAAGAGTTGTATTCAAGATAAATCAAATTCTAATTCAACACTGTTTCAAAACTGCACAAAGTGCATTCATAAAATGCTTTCAAATTTTTGAACTTACATGAATTATAAAAATAAATTTTTAACGGGTGAAATCAAACTTTGAAGTCTAATCAACAAGAAATTACACTTTAAACTGGTCCAAAACATGCCAAGATTAACATGATCATTAATTGTTAAAAACGATCTAGTACTTCCATAAGGGTGTTTGTCTCATGTTCATATACTCCATATCCTTTCGTAAAATATTCCTGAATATTGCGGGCAATAGTTTTTTGTAAAATTTGCCACGGACTTTCTGACTGGGATTCAATCTTCCAATAAGAATGCGGGAAATTCATTAAAATAGAGCGAAATAAAAATTCATTTCCTTTATATTGGAAAAATAATTTTAAAAGGTAATAATACAAGTTGACACATTGCATTTTTATCATCATAGGGGATTCGCGAAATAAACAACACTTTGAACAACTGTACCATTAGACGAGGGGAGAAAAAAATAATGTGTTTATTACATTGAAGTGTCACATTGCCAATACCCCCGCCCAAACCAAACCTTATTGAATGTGAATAAGTATAGGAATAAAACAACATTTTATACTTGCAATATTGGTGACCAATTCGGTCGGCTTAATGTCTTCCATTTGCATATAATTACTGATGTGTACTTTACATCCTCTTTTTTATCTTCCTATTCACTATATATCCATGCATTGAAATTTTTTGGCAAATAATATATATCCATTTTATTAACGTTTGTTTGTCACACTTATCACTGATTTGTCCTTTGAACAGGTTGGGAATAA